>CM062814.1:168186162-168452619 GCA_031772625.1 Pinus tabuliformis
TAGCAGTTGTTTTGTCAAAATGTAAATCATAGGGTTGCAATCCGAAATAACTGTAGTTTTACGGAGAAGAATGTAGTGACGAAAACGCTGGACAGCTTGAACGGCTGCCAGGGCCAATTTCTCCACATGCGAATATTTTAGCTCAGTGGGATTTAAGGTCCGACTGAGATAATATATCACATGTTCCGCTCCGAATTCATCTTCTTGAACTAACACCATTCCAATGGTGGAATGCGAAGCTGCGAGGTATAAGAAGTAGTCCTGGTTGTAGTTGGGAGGATGCAACAACGGTGCATGGGTCAACGCGTGTTTAAGTGCATCAAAAGATTGTTGGGCAATCTCGTCCCAAAAGAATTGAACGTTCTGTTTCAACAACCGTGTAAAACCTTTAGTGACCTCGGCGTAGTTTGGGATGAATCGGCGTAAAAAGTTCGCTTTCCCTTGCAAACTTTGGAGTTGGCGCAAACTCGAAGGAGGAGGCAATTTGATGATAGCCTCGACTTTCGAGGGATCGACGCGAATGCCGGCTTTTGAAACAACAAATCCCAGCAATCGACCTGTTTCTATACAGAAAACACACTTGTGGGGATTCAACCGAATTCGATAATGCCTACACCTCATAAAGATTGCTCGTAGGTGGTCAAGGTGATCAGCTCGACGTAAAGAATGAGCAGGCAAATCATCGAGATACGGTTGCACAATGTGCTTGATGTCGTGAAATGCGTAAGACATCGCCCGTTGAAAAGTGGCCCCGGCATTCTTAAGCCCAAAAGGTAATTTGCAATAAGCAAATGTCCCCCATGGACAAATGAATGCCGTTTTTGGTTGGTCGGCAGGTAGAATATTGATTTGATTATAGCCCGAAAAACCATCCATGAAGGAAAACATTTCACTTCCGGCACAATCATCAATAATTTGATCGATATAAGGCGTAGGATAGTTGTCTTTTGGACAAGCTCGATTGATATCCCTATAATCGATACAGATTCTTATTGTTCCTTGTTTCTTATTGACCGGAACAATATTCGATACCCAATCCGTTAACGGGATCGGATAAATGAAACCTGCTTTCAACAGCTTTTCGACTTCTGCTTTAATCGCAGCCGCTTTTCGAGGGTGAATCTGACGCAACCGTTGCCGGATGGGTTTAGCATCCGGGTAGGTTTTGATTTCATGAACAACAATGGCAGGATCGATTCCCGGCATTTCCTCGTAAGACCAGGCAAACACATCGCGGAATTCTTGGAATAGGGCCTTGTAAGTTTGGATTTCTTCTTCTGTACATGCGGCACCTATATGAATGTTCTCCTCAATTCCGGGCTTCACTGAAATATCAATGGGAATAGTACGAGAAATATTCCCTAAATTCAACTCTGAATCAGAATGTTTCGTTGGATCCTGAGCGTCTTTGACATATTCAGCGGTAAAGATAGATGAAAAATCATTTTCAAATGCATCATCCTTAGGTAAAAACGAAGATCTGTGATGGAGATCTTCCCATGGTAGATCGTCTACACTTAGGATTTCGCGAAGTTGTTCGTCAGATGACACGACTTCGGGAAACGCTATCCGTTCTAAGGTTGAGGTGAAAAGTGATTCTTCACTGACCACATTCATTTGGTCGACCTCGGTTGAATGAAAGTCGGTAAAAGACATGAGAGCTTCATAAGCAATTTCATATGGACTCAAGGGCATAGCATTACCGAATGAGTCTATCTCAGAGTCAGATGGGACATACCAAGGATCATCATAAATAATGTTTTCTGATGTAATCATATGAATTGTTGCAAACGAAGGTTCTACGCTGAGTGGAGGGAGAGGAAAAGTTCCCAGTAAACCGGAATCCTTAACTAAACCTACACCAACGTCCCTATAAGGGATTGTCGTCTTACCGACATGCTGGATACTCTCTGAAGAGGCTGGGTCGGATGAAAAGTATGTCAGCTGATCAATAGTCACGATCTTACCGTTATGTGGAAACTTAATTACTCTGAAGACCGATGAAACGACCGCTGTCATAGCATATGACCAACTTCGACCCAAAAGAAGGTTGTAGTCTAGAGGGGCATCAACCACTTCCACATCCAGACTAACGGTTTTACCTTCTACCCCTATAGGCAATTCCTGTAGAATACCAAACGGACGGAACCCACGGCCATCAAAGGCCTTAAGGATGGTGGGGGATTGGTTCAACGAAGGAGAACCAAGGGATCTCCAACATTGAATTGACATAATACACGTAGAAGCTCCCTCATCAATCACAGTTCTATGAATAGGCCTGTTTTTGACTATCACTGGAATTTGGAAAGCCATTTGATGGGGGAGTCGTGGTGTACTATTTTCTAGATCGAAGATCATTAGATTCGGATCCTGAACATCAACAGCTCCTATAGCCGACAAAAGCAATTTTCGTTGTGCTGGGCATGATTGCAGCACTTCTAACGCCGACATTGCTGAGGGTGAAACAGCTAAGTCCTCAACAATGTTGTAATTCTGGGCCGCTCTCGCATGTGGATTGAAAGCAGACCTTCGAAGTACACCCTTGGCGGGCGGTTTAATTACTAAGTCTGGGTTAGGTTTCTCGATCTGTAGTGGATCGGAACCAGGAGCTGAGGTTGATGGGTTAGAGTGAGAAGATTCTGCTTCCTTACCATCAACAGGATTCTTACTACCATAATCTTGCGATCGAGTCGCAATCCTCACATGAGACATCATCAAAATGGGTTCTTCACTGGCATTCGAGGAAGAACCTATCATCTTATTCTCCTGCTCCGGAAATGGATTTTTTAACACAGCAGGAGTGGGAGAACCTTTGACTATTTTCACTACCTCGGCCCGATGAGGGCAATCTCTCGTAAAATGATCCTCTTCACAAATAAGACAAGGATATCGAGGTTTGCGCTTTTCGTCATTGGTTTCCGACTTTTCAGTTTTCTCCTTCGGAGCCTTGTCTGCTTTAGCCTTCTTCTTTCCTTTCTTCTTTCCACCGTTTTTTGATTTGGCCGTAGATGACTCTACAGCGTGAATATCGGCGGTAAGTTCAGGAGAAGACTCTCCTGTCGGGGAATCGGGCAAAGTGATAATAGGAGTAGTTGAAGCCTTGGAAGACTTCTTCTTGCTCTTTGTATTCACGATACCAATCATACCATCAGCGGCATGAGATCCCGAAGGAGCAGCAGCGATTTGATTCGACTTTGGAAGATCCGGAATCTTCTCGTGTAATGTACCCGACTGCGTGTAAACTAAGTCAAGGTATTGTGCCTGAGCAATGACTTGCTCCTCAGTAACTACTCCGGCCTTAGCTACATCTTCAGTAATCCTTGGTAATAATGATTTAACAAACCATTCAGCTAAGATTTGGTCCGGGATAAAAACTTTCACTAGCCTTCTTCGACGTCTCCACTCGTGAATGTGATCGGAAATATACGTGGAGGTTGATTGTTTTAGTGAAGTTAATAACTCCGTACCGTTATCGTATCTGACCGGTAACTGAAAGTGAGTTAAGAACGAGGTAGCTAACTGGCTAAAATTGTAAAAAGAGGCCCGTGGTAACTCAATGTACCACTTGGCCGCGAGACCAATGAGTGTACGCTGGAAAAGACGTAAGCGGATCGAATCATCCGAGATGGAATTTGAAGCACACCAGAGGTGGTAAGTCATCACGTGATTGGACGGATCCTCTCCAGACTTACCTTCGAACTTGGGTATATCGCTGGGCAACTTATTTGGCATTGGCGGCCAGAACGGAAGATATTGAATTGGATCGTTCGTTAGGCGCGTCAAGTCTGGTAAATCCAAAGTTGCGATAAACGGTAACTGCCGGTTAGGATCTCTAAAACTCTGGGTCACAATACCGGCCCCAGGAGGAGGATATCCAGGATAACTAGGAACAGGAGTTGCATTTGGGATATTATATCCTCCTGGAAAACCAGGATTAACCGGACCGTACTGGGGTTGCTGAGGTTGTTGATAAGTGTACCCAGGATACGGTTGATACTGGTAAACCGGTTGTTGGACAGCTTGCCCAGGTTGATACTGTCCCTGGTACGGAGGTTGAACAAATTGAGGTTGAGTAGTAACAACCGTACTTATACCAGGTTGGCCTACAGGCATCTGGACTGTGGTTTGAATCGTAGATCCAGACAACGGTACAGATGTCTGAGGAGTGGTTACAGAGACAGTAGAAACCGGAGCCGTCGATACTCCAGAAGTAAGTATGGTAGATGTGGCGGTAGTTGCAGCAGCCGTTTGAGATGGAGTACTAGGTGCAATTGGCGGCTGAGTAACTACCGAAGTTACAGAGGTCTGAACACTTGACTGGACAGGTTGCGGTTGCTGGGGTGGACCAGAAACTACAGGTTGTCCCGCTTGAGGTACCAACTGTATACTTGGCTGCAACATCTGTTGACCCTGTGACGGATCCCACACTAACATTCCAGGGTATTGACCCATAACAGGTTGAGGGTACTGAGATCCATAGCCGGATTGAGGATAGGATTGATAACTGTAAGGTGCAGTTCCCATACCTTGACCATATGATTGACCTTGAGGTGGTTGATAACCTTGACCTGAGTATTGACCTTGAGGTTGATAACCTTGAGGTAAATACGGGTACTGGGGTTGACCTTGACCTTGAGGTTGGTATCCTTGAGGTTGATACCCTTGGGGTTGATACCCTTGGGGTTGATACCCTTGGGGTTGCCATCCTTGAGGTTGCCATCCTTGAGGTTGATATTGATACTGAGGTTGACCTTGGGGTACATATTGAGGCTGGGGTTGACCTTGAGGTATGTATTGCCCCATAGGAGCGTACTGACCTTGAGGTTGCCCCCCAGACACGAATGAAGTACCTTGAGGTTGCCCCCCAGGCATTAACGGAGGCTGCCCCCCAGGCGGTAATTGGCCACCTTGAGGTTGGGTAACGGGAACTGAACCTGACATCATGTAAATGTCTCCTACACCCAATGGTACATTACCACTGTTTCCAACTAATAACCCATGATCAACGGGTTGAGGAGACGCTCCCGCAAAGGTACCAGAAAGAGATTGATACCCAGTAGGAACAGAAGGACCGCCATGTAAAAAAGATTCAGGACTTTGTGTAAACACAGATGACTGACCAGACATATTTACAGGAGTATGAATACCTCCAGGTGGAAAAGGAGTACGAGGTGTGGAAAAACCTAGCCCAAAGTTGTCTAAATAATTGGTTAACGAAAGGTACCAAGTAGTACTTCTAGGAGGACTGTAAAAGATAGATTCACGCTCCCTTAGATCAAGGGTAATTTGATCTTCAGGATCAGAGACGCCTATTTCTTCCTCTGGAACAAGTTCTTCAATAGCAATCAAACCAACAGGAAGATTTTCGGTGATAATTCTTTCTATTCTCGGTGAATCAGGAACACTAGGAGTCGGAGTAACAGGTTCGGATATTTCTGGTTCTTCGCCTGTATCACTAGCAGACGAAAAACTACCAACAAGCTCAGAAACTGTAACAGCTTCGGGATTATAACCTGTCTCTAAACTTTGGTAATCTGGATGGACTACCAAGGAAGATTCTCCTTCTTCAGGTGAACCTACTCTACTGCCACTAGGAGGAGTTACAAGGACCTTTAAACCTTCTAGATGACTGGACTCGTCTTGAGGAGGTTCACCCCTAAGTCTACGGGATCTTCTCAACAATTCGGCCACAGAAACAACTTCAGGAGACTGGCCCCGAAGTCTACGGGACTGTCTCGGTAATTCCGCCACAGCTAAAAACTTTTAACTACTACACACGAAAACAAAATAAAATTTCAAATCAAACCACCTAAAGTCTCTAAAGAACCAAACAAATTTGAATCACACGCCTAAAGAATCTAGGGCGTCAAACCAAACACAAACAGTATTCTTCTGGACCAAAAGCGCTAGTTGGTGATGAAGCCCAACCTCGCTGGATTCAGTACAGAAATGGCGGGTGGAACAGTTACGCCGACAACCTGCTTAATGAATAGACTGGACCAAGTTCCTCCACTTTAACCGTCTCGAGTGAAGTGAACCCCCCAGAAAATCCAAGTGAGTATAGCCGACGTCTGCTCCAGGTACAGTGGGACCTTCCCTCCACTGTCACCTCAGTAGAATCCTACAGATAATGGCCACTAAGGTTACCAACCGCAACAAATGCACCTGGGGGAACAGTCTAAACTCCGACAGCACGCAAGGGCAGAGTAGCAAGCTCAATCCCCTTGCCGGCTCCTTGACAATAATCCAAGGTTTACCGACAAGTGACCCCTGGCTCCTCGACAATGGTTAATCCGAGGTTTACCGTTTGTAATACGTGCGTGTCTGGCGTCGTTCCCAACGAGGGGGGAATGATCCCCTCACTGGTTCGGACACGAGCTCGTGCTTCTCCTTTAAGAGGAGCTTTCCCAGAGTACAAGTGAGACAATTGGATTTATTCTATCACAATATAAGCTACTTGTTTGGTTTTGTTGTCTTGGAGAGTTAATTACTCACCTACTCCAAGACACTAGCCTGATCTAAATTGGTGCTTCAGAGCCCTAGTAAATAAAAGTTACTATTTCAATTTTACTTTAAGCGTTACTTTTATGGTTGTTCTTTAAAGTCACAAGGTAATGGAAGTGAAACCAATGGTGTGTAGACTCGACTCCAACCACTACAAAGATGCACCTAAGATGATTTACGCTACTTTGCTTTTTCAATGAAATTCTTAACTAAGAGAGTTGAGAGAATGCAATTTTTAGAGAAAACAACTTCCTTAGAAAAGACAATCAAAGAAACAATTCTCTTTTTCTTTTCAAGCACACAAACATAACCACTCTTTACTTGCACGAAAAACTCTTTTTCTTTCAAAACTTTCAAAGCTACTTGAAACAAAACTTTTCAAAGGAGATGTTTTTGTATTTTCTCTTTTTAATAAAGCATGTAAACCTACCTTTAACAAAAAACAATCTCAAAAGCTACAAAACTATGAAAACTTGACTCACAAGCAAATCAAAAGAGAGATTACTCTAAGCAAACCTAACAAGGAAAAAGCTCACAAAGATGATTCTACGTTGTTTTACTTGATCAAAATGAAATCAAGGACCAGCTAATGTAGAATCAAAAGACTAGTCAAAACAAAACTCAAATCTTTTTGTTCTTTTTGTAAAATGGAATTCAAGACTTAAACAACAAGCACTTCGAAATTGGCCCAAAAGAAAACTCGATGGTAAGTTGCTCTCACAGGTAGACTTTATGACAGGTCTGGCTTCTTAGAATGTTGACAAAACCAGAGAGATCTAAGGCTTGATAACTCCTACCGCTAAAGTCACTACAAGACCTACTCAAAATCAAACCCTAGGGCTTACACTTCGATGAAATCCACTAAAACACTCAATGCTATCGAAACAAGTTCAGGTGAAGATTCTGGGCAAGGGACTAATGAATCTGGGCAGAAAAAACTAAGAAAAAACAAAATCTAAGAGCAAAAAAGGCAAAAAATGGAATTTTCTCAAATTTTGGCAGGGGACGCAGGCAACCCGTTAGCACAGGTGCAGGCCCGCTCTGTGCACACAGCAAAAGTGCATCCAGGGACGCACTGTGCAACACTCAGAGGGTGCGTCCTACTGAAAAACTCAAGAAAACCCAAAATAAAACTAATCCTAAGCTAACCCACCCAGAGACAAGGTCACAGAGCCAAAACCAGAAAAATAAACCAATTTTCTCAAAGTAAAGTTGACACAAAAGAAAAGACTCTTCTCATCAATGGAATCTATCCCCAGCGGAGTCGCCAATTTGTCACACGGAATCAGTCAAGAGTGCGGACACTACCGACCTTCCTAGAAGTCTAAGACATTCTAATGACAAACAAAACAAACTAGAGCTATCCTTCTCTAAACATGCATTATGATATGAGAAATCAAGTGTTTCGTTCTTACCTTTGTCCAAACGCTGTTGTAGAAGTCTAAGCTTTGTTGATCTGGATGAGCTCCTCCTTTTCTCCAAAACTTGCAATCACCAACAGTCAAACAATTAAATAGCACCTGATTATAACATAAAACAAAGCATATTCAACATATAGACCAAGGAGTGCATGAAATAACCTATAAACAACAAGTTATTGAGAAGAATGGACCAATTTGCATTAAAGGTAATCAAAAGGAACCATTACAACCTGAGCCTTGGTGTTGTGCAAGCTCCTTCCAGGGTCCACAAGAGTTTTCCTCTACTTTGACAAAGCTCACCCACTTCCAAATAGAACAAGTAAAGATGGCAATCTCTCCTCACAAGCTTCTAAATGGGAGTCCTAATTCCTGCAGCATTTACCCTTAGAAATGTATAGCTTTCAACCTCCCTACTTCTGGCCCAATGCCTGTATTTATAGTGCTCAAGATGAAGTTAATCAGGTCCACCATCAATGGGATAGTCCCCTCTTTGGATGGGATCACTCCCTTATTGATGGGATAAGTTCCTCTTTGGTAGGAGTGCATGAACCATCTGGAGGCGCTCAATACACGTCAAACAACCTTCTAGAATGCTCTAGAAATGACCACAAGTAAGTTTTTGAAGATAAAACTTGCACATTTTAACCTTTTCAGAGGGACGCACCTGCCCCTTTAGATACAGAGCGTCCTTGGACGCAGACCTTATGAACAATAGGTGCGTACCCGCAGGCAAGGTTTGAGAGAACCTGCGTACCCAGAGATAAACATATTTATAAAGACTTTCTCTCTTTCTTGGAGTTTGACATGAATAGCAGAGGCATAAGACTTGCTTAAGAGGGTAGTATGACTGTTGATAGAGCCATACCAACTGTAAATAGCCATGGTGACATTTTTTAGTGTAACACTCCACACCCAATGGTTTGAAACTTACCAGACTATGTTTTGCCTCTCTACTTGAGACGTCTTCCTTCCCACCAAAAGCAAATCAAAAGCCCTCTGAACTCGAGACCTAGCCTAAAATCCTTTTCAAAAAAGCTAAATCTTAAAGAGATAGCCCTCTCCGATTGCAGGTTGGCTAGAACCTGCAGTCCAAAGTTGGTCTGTCGTTACCTCGGCCGTATCCTTTTCGGAGCTTAAGGACAATATGAGTGATAACATAATGGCGACTCCGCTAGGGAAATTCCTCAGAAAGTTTCACGAAGAAGGTAAGAAAGCTCCACTGGGAGGACCAGACCTTTCGAACTACTTTTTCAAAGTTTAGTTCTGATCTTTGATGGTGGACAGAGATCAGACACTCCAAAGTTGATTTTTCACCTGGCGACTCCACATGATCCTCATAATAAGACTCCATTGGAGAAATGAACCCAAAAGAAATTTATGACCAGATCAGGTTTTTGACCTGGATTATTATCCAAGAGGTCATGTTCTTTCTCCTCCATAAAATTTTACTGTACATATTGTTTGAACTTGACTTTTATGTTTTTCTCGTTGAAAATGTTGAAGAAAGCCCTCCTTGTACACCAGAACAACATCCTTTAAATGTTGCTAATACTCACCTGACAGTCAAGGAGGACATTGTTGTCAAAGCAAATCATCCTATCCCTGTTCATACCGAACCTAGTCATTTAGTCCCTGTACACAATCATGTACCTCATAAGGTTCCTGATAGATATAAGCCACTCATTCTGCCTCCCGTGCTCAATCCTTTGCCTAAAAATCATCCCATGTGCCTCCCAATATTTGATGGAGAGAATGGAGTTACTACCCAAAAGCATATCCAGGCTTTTGAATGTTATTTAAACATTTTTGAAGTGGAGGATGAGGATGTTAGTGTTAGGCTGTTTGCCCTTTCTTTGTAAAGTGAAGTTAGGACTTGGTTTAAAGCATTGCTTGAGGCAAGCATCTCAAATCTCCAGCAGTTATTCAAACTATTCCTTGATAGATGGATGATCAAAGTCAATTTCCTCGTGCTCATAGAAGAATATAATCAGTTAAAAATGATTCCAAACGAATCTGTTCAACAATTTTCTGACCGATTCATTCAAGTTTATCATTCAATACCCTTAAACATAAGACCTCCCCCTGATTTGGCCCTATTACATTATCCAACAACATTTGATCCAGAAATAGAATTTCATCTGAGAGAAAGGAGCCCCTCTACTATGCAACAGATGCAGAACATGGCAGTAGATGTAGAGGTTAATCTGAAAGTTAGGAAGGGGAAGTTGAAAGCAGAAAAAGAGGATGAACTTGACATTTTTTTAAAGAAAGCAGAGGAACTAAAGCAGATGTGCACAATAGAAGTTGAATGTTTAGAGCACCAGAACAGATTTGTTTTGCAAAAGGAAAGTAATGATATTCATGAACGAACCTGCCACAAAACGGATAGCATATTCATACCGCCACACATGATGGAGCAGTCTCCTGATATAAAATATGAATATAATAGCTTCTCTTCTTTCAGCTCTTTGCCCAAATATGATATGTACGATGATGACTATGAGCCTAATGATCAAATCACCCTTGCAGAGGAGCCAGACATTATTTTTGCAGAAAGCACAGTTTAGGTTCAGCTGCCTGAACCCAATGATCAACATGCTCATTTCAGCTATGAAGAAAAGGAGGAAAAGGCAGAAAATTGTAATTTTAGTGAAGGATATTTACCATTTTGTTTCAAGTCTTTTCAGTTTATTAGGGATAATTATCATGGCGTTAACAATCAAGTGTTAAGATATTCTGTTACTGATCAGCTAGAGGAAAGTCCAGGCCCTGCTCCTAAAGCATCAACACTAGATTTGCAGCCCCAAAGTGCCAGTGAACGTCAGATGGAGGAAGACTCCGAAGCGGTAGCATGTGACCAAAAGATCCAATTGGATTCCTTGCCTATTGATTTTCAGCCATCTCGGATATTCGAAGAAAAAGAAGAGCAGTCAGTACAAACCTGTAAGGTGCCATCTGAGCCTGCTTTCAAAGAATTACAGGGATCATCCCCTATTTTGTATGATTCATCAGATGGAAAGCTGTGTAAGGAGATAAATCACTGCTCTTCTCCATTAGAAGGCTGCAAAGCTCAAAATCAAGTTGTTGATGATTCCCAAATTCCAAAGCATGATAGCTATCCCAAACCTTTGTACAATTCTTTAGTTCAGTCCAGCAATAATGTATATATGCTGCAGGACCCTTTTGTACAGTTCCTTGTTTCAGCAAAGAAGGTCAGCAGTTTCCTGATCTTCTCAAAGATTAACAAAGCTGTATCAGATTGCAAGATCTCCATTTCAGGTAACAGCAAACACAAGCAGCAAAGACCATTCATGTTCATGATGCTTAAATGGCTGCATTGGCTGTTTCATTACACCTAACAGCAAAGTAAATGTTGGTTAGGGTAGGTAGGTAGGATTAATAAGGCAGCCAACCAAGCAAATTTTGCAGAATACAACAGCAATTGAATACAAGGCAGTCTGACCTACTGTTCTTGGCTTTTCACAAGGAAAAGCCATCCCCAAGTGGAGCCACTGTTAGCCTCCTGCTGCAGCAGGTATTCATCTTTCATGATTGACATTTTTACATGCCAAATATGTCATACTTTGCAAGCTGCAGTGTTCCATATTTCTAGAAGAGACCAAAAAATAATGCCATGAAGTGTGCTAGTCCAAAGGCCTATTCCATTTTTGATGAGTTCTTTTTTAAAGGAAAGGCCAAACAGCTTAATCTTGGCCTCCCTAGATTTCAATTTCCTGTTTTAGAATGTAGAGAATGTATCTGTCCAAACAGTTTAATCTTTGCAGATTTGTAGATAAGTAGAGTATCAAAGGGACCCAACTGTTTAATCTGGGCCCTGGCAGAAATAAGTGCAGATTTAGATAGGAAACAATCAAAAGAAAATTGTAATTCTGGGTCTGCAAGTCTAAATGCACCCTAATCAGAAAAGAAGAAAAAATGTTAGGAAAGTAGGCTGGGTGGGTAGTTGTGGTTGTAGAATGATGATTCATGATCAATTTTGTGTTTCAAACTGTGTTTTATCTTTACAGATCACATTGCAGGCAGTTTTCATTCAGAAAGAGATCAAAGCTGGACATCACTAACTTCCCCTTCTTCTAATTTCCCAAGTCACTTACTAAGGTCAAGATCTGCTTGAGCCTCTTAGTTTCATCATCATCCATATCACTTGCCTTGGTGGAGATCTGCTTCACTCAAGGATCTCAGTTCCTTTCAAGTTATTGCACCAAGAGTGTTATAAATCCCAAGGGTTCCTCAACTTAAATGATCAACCTGAGGTTCGTAGAAACTTGGAGGTGACAATGCTATACGAATAGTAAGTTATGTTCTACTCATGCCACCCTCAATCATGACATCAGATTAAGGTGTTTAGAGACCATTCCTCCAACTTATCTATAGTGAATGCTCGTTGATGAAAGCACAATTGAAAATTGATTCTTAACTATGAAAATGAAAATGTCATGTGTTCAACTTGTAGATGCTAATTAACATTACATGAAAGAGAAAGGGCTAATCTACATGAAAAATTAAAGCTACCCTATATTGAATAATTCATCAACTTGGTAACCTATTTGGATATATGATTGATCTAATTCACATTTTCCTGAAAATCAGAAATCTAACTTGTATCATGCTTGTGAATGAAAAATACTAATTCTACTGTGTTTTGGAGTGAGGAAAATAAGTGATTGAAGTGGTCTAGGAGCTTCTCTTGATCATCAAATAGCAACTTGGGGCCAATATTCATCTTGATTTAGCTAAGGCTCTAGTGGGGAGAAAAACAGGTCGAGGAACATGGTGCTACACGCTGGCTAAATGTATTAGTACATGAGGTCTTGTATTTCTACAGGATGACTTGTATTACTACATGAGGGGTTCCAAGAGCCTTCTTAGGGTGGAAATGGTATCTTAAGGGCATGAAGATGTGGACAAAGGTAAGAGGCAGTGAAGTAAGGTTGGGGAAGCCTCTTACCCAAGCCTACCACACCTCGGGGGTCTTTCTTGCACCAATATGATTGCCCACGGTGTCCTTAATTGTCTAAACAGAGTGATTGTGGAAATTGAGTTTTGGGAGCAGAATTGAAGGGTGTAAGGAGAATATGGAGAAGTCCAAGTGGAGATGAAAGATGTACCATCCCTCGTAGATCAACACAACCCTACAACTCACAACATGCATGCATCAATTGATCATTAACACAATGATATAAAATATGATGAAAAAGATCTATTCTATGCAACAACACTATTCTAATCAATGAACTAACTCTTAAGTTGAAAAAAGTAAATACAAAGAAAGACAAATAACATCTATTTGTTTCCAAAAAATTATAAACAAAATGTTTTTAGACTGAGATTGTAAATATTTCCAAGCATTCTCCCACAAAAGAGGTGGTAAGGATGCCTTTAATAACACGTTTTTATAGTTTAACATCTACTGCAATAAAATAAAGACATTAAATGATTTAAAATAAGAACAATACGTAAATACAAAGAGGTACCAAAGCATATAGGTTGGGTCCAAACCTAAGGATTTCATCCCTCTAAAACTAGCTAAGATGCAACTTAATAACTAACTTATCATTATTGGAAAATAGTAGTCTCATAGATCACATAAAATTTAACAATGACAATGTCAAGCCTTGAGCTCAACAGCTACTCCTAGCTAAATAAAAAATTCAAATCCTAATGAGCCTTTCACCTAATTTATTTATACAAAAGGGTATCTGATTGTATCTCCCTTGATATCAAGGTGAGTTGGAGAGTTAAGGAGGTGGACAAGCCTCCCTAAATTCCCTCGTGGTTGTCTTCATCCAACCCTTGCATAGTAAATGCCTCAAAAATGCCTATTTTTCCTGCAATTTAATCACATTATGTCACATACTATGACAAACACCTTTTACTCTTCTTACTAAGCATATTATAACAAAAATTGTGAATTAATGTGAGAAAGGGGTAGTTTTAATAGCATAATGAACTTCAAGATATACCTATTGATAGGACTCATGAGAAGAAAAGGACCCAATCCCTGCACTTGACAAATTTTCCTTATTAAGCATCCAGCAACATTTCTACCAAATTGTCCTTCACTCAATAAGTATCTCACAATTTGACAATTTGGTAAAGGAATTAGAAACACAAGTATTAAGGATGCATTTTGATTAATTTAAGGTGGGGCATTCTATTTTTTTTGAAGGCCATTAAATAAATTTTATTAGAATGAACTAATTTATCAAATTAAGAGCAAAATTTTTTTGTTAAAATTTCATTTGGCCACACAGAGATATATTTACAAAAGCTAACTTCTTTGTGAGTTTAGAATTCAGACAGGCCAAAAACGGGTTCCCAAGTAGAAATTGTTTGGGGCAAATAGATTTAGAAGGGCCAAGAACTACTCTCTTCCATAATTTAGGACATATTGAATATCTTATTACAGAGATCAGTGATTCATATTTGGATTATTATCCTCCTTCTAGTGGATTGGGGTTTCACGAGTTTACTTCCATGAATTTTCCAAGAATCCCATCACCCCGGAAATCAAATCACACATGTGAGAGAAGGTCAAATTATTTGTGGCTCTTTTAAGTTTAATTTCATGTTTGTTGATAGTAATTTAAGAGGTTTTCAGGTGCAATTACATTCGTCTAATGAAGGTTGATTCTGACATTTATAAAGCCTATGGAGTAAACTAAGGTTGAAGTAAATTATTTCGAGCCAAGGCTAATAAAGGGGCTACTATTCACTTGCGGAGATACCATGACTAAAATGCTTGATGAAATCATGAATTGTTGCAGGTTAATACTTCAATGGTGGTCGTTCTCTTCCTAAAGACAAAGATCATCATCAATTAAGAGATCAGACTAATTTTTTTACACATGATCAAGGTATTCATATTTCAGGGTGTGAGTAATATTTCTATTGAAGTAGAGTTCTCTATTGTCCTTTGGACAAGATCTTTATTTCCTAGAAGCATGAGTTGCTATGGACCGGGGTGTAGCTATAGAGATAAAGGAGTCTGAACTCATTATAATGTGGTTGTGTTACTATTTTTGGATCTGGATGTTATTTATCGTCATAATTTAAAAAAATCATATATGATGATGATGGTGGTGGTTAAGACTGAGACCAAATTGGTCTATCAGACCTATAATTTTCTTACTTCTTAATTGTCTAGCTTTTGGGGAGATTGGTGGTCTTCCAACTTCCTTTATGTTGCATCTCCTTCATCTCTTCTGGTTCTTGGTTCTTGGGCCATTGGTGTATTAGCTTAGCTATCTGTTGTATTCATGTTTTTGAAGATAGTCTCGGAGATTTTCTTTGCTGTTAAATGAAGATTTATTTTGTGTGGTATTGGAATGTTCATAAATGTTGATCCTTGAGGGGTTGACTAGTTCATGTTTTTGCTGTTGGGGGTGGATTTCCCCTTCTTTGTCTTGAGCGTTGTTTCTTTATTGCCAGATTTCTTGTGATTCAGAGTTTTCTGGTGAAAGTGTAATGTATATTTGTGGTGATTCTTTCTAGCAAAATTTTCTTAGGAGGCTTTCCGGCAATTTTTCACTAGATGGAGGAAAAATTACCAATTGCATTTCCAATGGCTTTTAGTACGAGATGCAATGGTAGGTTTGGCAATCTCACCCAAACTCAGGTTATGTCTGTTGTTGAGGGATAGAATAATGGGTTCCATGGCGTCATCAATAGCCGTGAGTTTTCCCAAAACCAAGGGCCAGAATCTAGAATGCATTGTCTACTTTTAGGGTTTTCAATTTCATCATAACCTCTGAGATTGAACTGTGGAGAGTTGTCAGCTGCTGCCAAAACCATTGAACCAGAGATTAGGGCACTTTGAGAAAACTTCAAATCCTCATGGAGTGAGGTCTGGACCAGGTGGATAGTGGAAGCTGGGCTTCAATGATCAGGAGCTTGCCCCAGGCCGAAGGAATTGAACGAGCACCTATTTTCCAGAAGCTTGCAACTATTTGGATCAAAGCCTATTCCAAGCTTATGTATGCCTCTACAAGCCATTTGGATCAAAGCCTATTCCCAAAATTATGTATGCCCCTATGGAAGAATGAAAAAACCCCGCAAAAGAATGCCAACCAAAATAACCCTTTAAACTGGATTCTAAAGAAAAAGAAAAAGAAAAAAAAAGAAAAAAGAAAAAAAAAAGAATGGTTGTCACTCAGGCTCAGCTCTGTAATATGCAAAGCCTAAGATTCGTGAAACCCTCGTTCTCTTCGTTCGGGGATGCGAAGTTTACAAAACACAAATGGATTTGAAGCCAGTCCACGACAGTAGATCTATTGGAAATCACAGAACCTTGTTTTCGTGAAATAATAAATAAGGCCGTCTGGAAGAGTTTCAAATCTGAAGTACGGTAGAGAGGCCGTCTGGAAGAGTTTCAAATCTGAAGTGCTGCAGAGATTTAGAGGAAAAATCCCAAAAACACATAAAAACTAAAACTCAACACACAGAGACAGTGCTCTGTTTCTTTCACTCCAGGATCTTTTGTGCACAGGGAAGCTTAAATTTTTTTTTACTGAGGAACAGAGTATTTCACCACCATAAAAACATTTCTATTCATTAAAATACATGCCTCATACATATTCATCCTCTTTGCTGAGAGGGATTCACCACACAAAAAAAATACATTCAAAAAAAATTTACTCTGTTTTCACCTGAGAATTCACTGAGCTGGGTTTACTGCTATAAATCCCCTTTTACATTCACTGCTGTGAAAGACACTTTACTGCTGTAATAAAAATTTACATATGCATACAAATGCGCTCCACCATTTTCTTTATGCACTGCTGTGCAAAACCACACATGGTTTTTCGCTACTCCTCAGTTTTACGATGGCCAACACCACCATTACAACCCACGAGCATATTTCTTTTGGCTTGTTCATTTCTATTAACTCGTGTCTGTGTTCTTTTTTACATACCATTACCAAAAAAAATGGTCAACGCATAAAAAGCATTAAACATTACATACATGGTACACATGTGCCATACAAAAATTATGTAATATGTATATACGCCCATACCTCCGTAAAAAAAACATTAACACTTTACCTACCCATATGACAATTTATTAATAAAGGTATGGTCAACCAGAACTTAGTTTTACTCCATGCAACATAGTTAATATTTGTCGTATGCAGGTTTGGAGCAACTTCAGACAATCAACGGATGAAAAAGGTGGAGCAGATCGAACGGCGGACGGAGATATCGGGAGATCATTTTCTGCAGAGCTTTATGTCCCGAGAATGTCAGACATGGTGACGTAAGGGGACAGCCATGCGTCAACTCCAAATTTTCTCGGGCTCAAATATACAGAAAGTCCCTTTACCAGAAAGTGGCCCGAGAACTCTCAGGCGGGATTGGTGAACGATTTCTGGCGGTTTTGGGTGAGAACGTCTGCGTTGAAATTAGATTTCAACACTCCCCTTTAATTTCAACAGCTGGGCATTCAGTCATACCCAGACACTTTCTCAAAAATTCAAAGCTTTTCTGCTCCAATGGCTTTGTCAAGATGTCTGCTACCTGTTCTTGAGTCCTGCAATGTTCTAAGACAATTTCTCCATTGTTCACCAATTCTCTGATATAGTGAAACCTTGTATCAATGTGCTTCGTTCTCTTATGAAACACTGAATTCTTTGACAATGCAATAGCTGAGCTATTGTCACAAAAAATCACTGTCGCTTTTGCCTGCTCTTGGCCTAAGCTTCTCAACATTCTTCTCATCCACACTGCTTGGCATGCTGCTGCTGTAGCTGCCACATATTCAGCCTCTGCTGTAGACAATGCTACAATGGACTGCTTCTTAGAAGCCCATGAAATGGCTCCTGAACCCATATGAAAAACATAACCGGAAGTGCTTTTCCGATCATCTACACTTCCAGCCCAATCACTGTCATTGTATCCAACCAAATCTAAATGTTCTGAGACATTATATAAAATTCCAAACATTTTGGTACCTTTGACATACCTCAAAATTCTTTTTGTTGCCTGCCAATGTCCCTCCTTTGGCCTCTCCATGAATCTGGAAATTAAACTAACAGCATACATAATGTCAGGCCTAGTAGCTGTTAAATACATAAGGCTGCCAACAATACTCTTGTACAAACTAGGATCAAAATCCTTGCCGCTGTCCTCTCTGCTGAGTTTTAATCCCATTACTGTGGGAGTGATCGCTGCCTTGCACTCTTGCATGTTAAATCTGCTCAATACTTGATTTACATATCTAGCTTGTGAGATAAAAATTCCTTTTTCATTTTGATCTACTTCTATGCCTAAGAAGTATCTCAAGAAACCCATATCAGTCATTTCAAATTCATCCTTCATGACTGATTTAAAATTTTCAATGAGCTGATTATCATTACCTGTGAAAATCACATCATCAACATACAAGACAACAATCAAAATTTTACCATCCTTTTCTTTGATGTAGACTATGGGTTCTCCTTCACATTTATCAAATTCATTCTCCAATAGATATGAATCTATCCTGCTGTACCATGCTCTTGGCGCTTGATTCAGCCCATAAAGAGCTTTCTTCAATTTGCACACTTTGTGCTCTTCACCTTTCTTCTCATAGCCGAGAGGCTGTTCAACATAAACCTCTTCCTTTAACACTCCATTTAAGAATGCTGACTTCACGTCCATTTGGTAGACATTCCATTTGTTTTGTGCTGCTATGGACAACACTGCTCTCACGGTTTCCATTCTTGCAACTGGTGCGAAAGTCTCCTCATAATCTCTCCCATACTGCTGCTTGTACCCTTTGACAACCAGCCTTGCCTTGTGCCTTTCTATCTTGCCTTCAGCATTACTCTTGGTCTTGTAAACCCATTTCACTCCAATAACTTCTTTGCCTTTTGGTAGCTCAACCAAATCCCATGTTTTGTTTCTCTCTATGGCATTCATCTCCTCATCCATAGCTTCTATCCATTTCTTATCTTTAATTGCATCTTCGAAATGAATAGGATCATCAACATGACAATACAAGGCAAATAAGGAATTCATTCCTTCATCATAAATATCACTTAGATTTCTAAATTTCTTCCCTTGTTCACTTGGTGTGCAAGTGCTTGAAGATGCACTTGAATTTCCTCCTTGTGGTGTGCTTGGTGAAGCACTTTCATTTATCCTCAATGGTGTCTCTTGTTGTCCTTGTGTTGGCGCTGCTGTTTGGGGATGTATTTCAGCCACTTCCTCTTCAGCTTCATCATGAGACAAACAGTTTTTAACATTCATTGTTTTCTCTATGCTCCCATCCCAAGCTTCCTCCTCAATGAATTGAACATCTCTGCTGACAAAGAACTTCTTGGTAAATGGGATGTACAGCCTGTAGGCTTTGGATTCCTCACTGTATCCAATGAAGAGACATTTCTCCCCTTTGTTGTCCAACTTCCTCCTTAGCTGATCTGGAATGTGTGCATAGGCCACACATCCAAAAACTCTCATGTGGGTGACTCCTTGCTTTCTCCCACTCCATGCTTCTTCTGGCACCTTGTTCATCACTGCTTTGTAGGACACATGTTCAAAATATACACTGCACAATTTACAGCTTCAGCCCAAAAATCATTTGGCAAATGCTTTGCCTTCAACATGCTCCTCGCCATATCCATGATGGTCCTATTCTTCCTTTCAGCAACTCCATTTTGCTGTGGGGTGTACCTTACTGTAAACTGTTTATGAATTCCATTTTCTCTACAAAATCTTAGGAATTCCTTGGAGATATACTCACCTCCTCTATTAGTTCTCAAAACTTTTATATGCAGCCCGCTTTGGTTTTCCACAAATGCCTTGAAGTTTTGGAATTTCTCAAACACTTCACTCTTGTTTTTAAAGAAATATATCCAAGTCTTTCTTGTAAAGTCATCAATGACTGTTAGGAAATATTGACTGCCTGCTAATGATGGAGCTTGCATCGGTCCACATAAATCTGAGTGGGTGATCTCTAAGGGTGCCTTTGCCCTTATGCTTTTCCCTGATGGAAAACCTTCTTTATGTTGTTTCCCCAATATGCAGCCTTCACATAGGCTGTCCGGTTTCTCTATCAATGGTAATCCTCTTACCATTCCTTTCCTACTCAACAAATTTAGACCTCCAAAATTGAGATGTCCAAATCTCAAGTGCCACAACCAATTTTCATCCTTTGGCACGCTTTGGAAAGCCTCTTGGGTAACTGCTGCAATTTCTCCTTTGTTGTTCAAATCTGCGCTTATCCTGAGAGGGAACATCCTGTTCCTTGTCATTTTTACTTTAACAATGCATCGTTTGCTCGGTGCTATATCCATGATGGTGCACACATCATTTTTAAAGAAAACATTGTACCCCTTATGGACAAGCTGTCGAATATTCAAGAGGTTACATCTCATTCCAGGGACATAGTAGACATCTGCTATGGTTTTCTTTTCTCCTTGCTTTGTAAATATTTTTACCTCTCCTTTTCCCATAACAAAGACTTTACTATCAGTACCAAGTGTAACTTCTGATTTCACATTTTTATCTAGGGCAGAAAAGAAGGCTATGTTTCCTGTCATATGGTTGCTGCAACCTGAGTCTAAAAACCATATGTCTTCACTGTTTGTTTCAGCCATGTTACAGGCTAACAACACATTATTTTGGCTGATGTTTTCTCTTGTAACATTTGCATTTTGTCTACTGTTCATATCATGTTGTTTCTTTCTTCAATCACTTGCATAATGTCCATACTTTTTACAATAATAGCATTGGACATTGGATTTTTCATACCTTTGTCCTTGAGCATGTTGTCCTCCTTGTTGGCTGCTGCCTTGGCCTTGGTTCTGATTTGTATTGCTGCCTCTTCCTTGTGCATTTGCTGGGTTGTTCCTTCCACCTCTGTTCTGGCTTCTGCCTCTTCCTCTCTTGTTTCCTCTGCCTTGACCTCTTCCTCTTCCAAATGACATCTGGGTCTTGAAGGCTTGCTCAAGAGATGAGTTTTCATTCCTACTCAACCTCTGCTCATATGTTATCAGTGATGCATGTAGCTCATCAACTGAATAGTTTGAGAGATCCTTTGTCTCTTCAATGGTGGTGACTATAGCATCAAACCTTGAGGGTAAGACCTTCAATATTTTCTCCACAATCCTTCTATCTTCAATGGTTTCTCCATGAGTTCTCATTTGTGTGATTAAACCAATCACATGAGTGAAGAATGAGTCAATGTTATCTGACTCCTTCATGCACAGATTCTCAAAATCTTTTCTCAGCAATTGTAGTTTTGCTGTCTTCACTCTCTCCATGCCTTGATAGGCTGTCTTGAGGGTTTGCCATGCTTCATTTGCTATCTTAGCTGCTGCTAACCTTGGAAACACACTCTAGTCTACTGCTAGATACAACAACATACGGGCTTTTGAATCCTTCTTCCTATGGCTCTTCAGCTGATCTCTCTCTCCCTGAGTTAATGCATTGAACTCAGTTTCATCTGCTGGTTCTTCAAACCCAGATTCAACTATTTCCCATAAATCTTGAGAGGCAAACAGGGTTGTCATGGTTATTGACTAATAGTCATAGTTCTTCCCATTAAACTGTGGGAGCTGGGTATTAAACATACCCATACCAGTGCTTGTGCTAGCCATTCCTTGACTGTGTATTTAAAACACTGACTGTCTCTTCAGTAACAAACAAGATAGCTATGAAGAATACCTGAATCCTTTGTTGTGTGAGTCTTCTGTCTGCCTGAGAAGTTTTCTAGCAGCAACAACCTTCTCCCTTCAGCTTCTTTAACTTCTTTAAAGAGCCTGGACCTCCTCTGATACCACTGTTGGAGATTTTTAATGGCAAAATCCCCAAAACACATAAAAACTAAAACTCAACACACAGAGACAGTGCTCTGTTTCTTTCACTCCAAGATCTTTTGTGCACAGGGAAGCTTAAATTTTTTTTTACTGAGGAACAGAGTATTTCACCACCATAAAAACATTTCTATTCATTAAAATATATGTCTGATACATATTCATCCTCTTTGCTGAGAGGGATTCACCACATAAAAAAAATACATTCAAAAAAAATTTACTCTGTTTTCACCTGAGAATTCACTGAGCTGGGTTTACTGCTGTAAATCCCCTTTTACATTCACTGCTGTGAAAGACACTTTACTATATACATACAAATGCGCTCCACCATTTTCTTTATGCACTGCTGTGGAAAACCACCACCATTACATGGCCAACACCACCATGGCCAACACCACCATTACAACCCACGAGCATATTTCTTTTGGCTTGTTCATTTCTATTAACTCGTGTCTGTGTTCTTTTTTACATACCATTACCAAAAAAAATGGTCAACGCATAAAAAGCATTAAACATTACATACATGGTACACATGTTCCATACAAAAATTATGTAATATGTATATACGCCCATACCTCCCTAAAAAAGACATTAACACTTTACCTACCCATATGACAATTTATTAATAAAGGTATGGTCAACCAGAACTTAGTTTTACTCCACGCAACATAGTTATTATTTGCCGTATGCAGGTTTGGAGCAGCTTCGGACAATCAACTGATGAAAAAGGTGGAGCAGATCGAACGTCAGACGGAGATATCGGGAGATCATTTTCTGGAGAGCTTTATGTCCCGAGAATGTCAGACATGGTGACGTAAGGGGACAGCCACGCGTCAACTCCAAATTTTCTCGGGCTCAAATATAGTGAAAGTCCCTTTACCGGAAAGTGGCCCGAGAACTCTCAGGCGGGATTGGTGAACGATTTCTGGCGGTTTTGGGTGAGAACGTGTGCGTTGAAATTAGATTTGAACAAACAGAAGGTATGAAGCCCAAGATTAATCATTCCGCCAAAGGAATTAGTTGTTTCTACCGGAATTAGTTGTTTCATAAATATAATATGAAATGAGTATGTGATTATTTTGACCTGTAGAATAAATCATGGTATTATAACCCAAAAAAAAAACCTTTACGTATTGTAAATCTCCCAAATAAAATAATATGAATTTTTATAATTAAATATAAATTTATTTAACCAACACTCTCTAGTAATAATAAGAACAACACACTCTCAAGGGTAAGGGTAAAGGTGAGAACACTCAAATCATAAACCACTTTCGAGAATGATACAGTCAAACCGTAAACCGCTGTCAATAATAGCACACTCAAATCGGAAACCGCTTTTCGCAATTCTCATATTCACAATGTTGTAAAACATAATAATATCAAATAAAACAATGGAATAAATTTTTCACTGCGAATGCTCGCTATGAAATTTGTCGACACAACTCCAATACTATTTATTTTATAAAAAACAACCACCACAATCTTCAAACCTTTTTCCAACCATGAACATGAATTTAGTTTATGAAGCTGAGTTGTCACTTTCAATATTAAACTATTCTGCTCCAATATTAACCTCCCCTGCCACAATTTTGTGGCCCGTAGACGTGGTTGAAGCTGCCTTTGGGTGGTATCTGGTTTCTCTCTGTGTTCGCTACTGTGTTCGAAGCTGCATTTGGCTGGTATCTGGGTTCTATCTGTGTTTGAGTGTAAGTTCCATGCCAGCCATCACTTATGTTTTTCAGTCTCATCCGAATCCTCCGTGCACTCTAAGCCGAATCCGTGGCTTCCTGATTATATGAAATACGATGAATTTCAAATATGAAATCTACCATTTTATAGCAAGAAAACACCATGAGAATTTGTGTGAAATGATCCCTGGGCAACCTCACCTTGAGTTGATCCCGAAGAGTCTCCAGCTTATATTCCTGTAAAATACTTACTTTTCAGCTTGATAATACTTAGACAACTGAAATGGACCTATGTGTTCAAATTTCAATTAAATCACTGTACTACTTAGACAACTGAAGTAGTACCAGAGCATTACGATCACTGTGGGCTGTAATTATTACCTCTTGTTGGATCGCCTCTCTCAGCTTAGAAATAACAGCAGCAGTTGTCGATTCATTAGATCTCAGCTGCTTGGTGCATTCCCACAGAACTGTCTCTTCTTGAATGAGTTCATCAGATAATTGAATCGACCCCGTAATGTCCAGGCACCCTGCTGATATGATATGAAATAAGATAATAGATCAATAAATAAAATGCTAACTTCACAACAAATTGCAACGGAGGTCACAAGAAGCTAAAGCCAGGTACTCCACAGACTGTGACGTAGAGGCAGAGAGTTTTTCTTTTTAAAATGTGAAAAAGCTATATTTATATTTAGATTATGTGGTTACTTTATTTACCAGTATCTTATAACAGAGTTTTAAAATAGGTTAAAAATCAAAGCAAATATATTGCATAAAGTGCAATATATTTGCGCTTATGTAACATGTTTACTAATCAGATCAAATTACTCCTCTTACATTCAATTTAATTAAAAATATTTTTTTTGGGTTACAAAACAGTGAAACAGTTGGCAAAATGCTGATAACATATAAACATAGATCTTAAAATTTATAGTAAAAAAAGCCCTTTCCCGTTTAAAAGCCTCTGAATACATAATATATCAATACAAACATGATGTCGCAGGCATACAAAGAAGTGCGAGATGTATTAGCCCTTATCAATGGGAGAAACTTGAAACTTCAAGATACCATAGGGCTCATGCTACTAGGCTGTCTTCTCCAATATGACTCTGATTTTTCTCATATACTTTTTTAATGAGTTAGCATGATTACTATAGTCAAATATTTATTTTGTTTCTAGTGACAAAAATAAATGTTAATAAACAATTATAGGTTTAAATTTAATAATTATGTATCAAGTTTAAGAAGTTCAGATTTTATTATAAAAAACAAAATCATTATTCGAAAAAACAAAATAACACTTATTTGAAAGCCTGTGTTTCACAACAACTACTACTTGACTGAACTACTTGTGGAGCAGCTTTTTCCTTTCCAGTTTCCTTCTATGCTCAACCCCAAACCAAACCATGAGTTTTAAAAAAAAATCATGGTGAATGATAGCTCTTTTTTTTAATTAGTAAAAGAGTTTTTCCAGTAATTAAAAAAGAGTTTTTCCAGTTTTTTAATTGTGGATGTTAGGTTAATTTTAAGATAAATTATATTTTTTTCCAATTCTAAATTTGTTTCTGTTTGGATAAAAGTTTGTTTCCATGTAAAGAAACAAGTTAAAAGCTTGAGACACATAGGTATCTAGCCTGAGTGAAAGCAACAACAAAATAATTCTAGATAAAGTGGTTTTCTTTGAATACTCTCATGCCTCAACCTGCATTCTAAAATAGCAGCTAACCTTAACTATTCCATTGCTAATTTACCAACCAAGTTCTATTAAATTTTCTTACCATGTAAAAAAAATCAAGACTATGCTTTTATTTCATGGTTCAGATCTTTCTCTACTTCATAGCTCTCATAAACTCAAAAGCTAACGTATTGGGAAATGTGTGAGTCAGGAATTTGGCCTGTGGAAATGAGAGAAGACCAACAGGAAGGTGCTCAAACCCGCCCGAAAGACACAACCGAGAAAGCCAGGTACTTCACAGACCGGTAGGTAAAGGAAGAGTGTTATTCTGGCTCTCATGAACCGAAAAGCTAACGGATTGAGAAATGTGTAAGTCGGGAATTTGGGGTGTGGAAACTAGAGAAGACCAACCGGAAGGTGCTAAAACCCACAGGAAAGCCAGGTACTTCACAGACAGGTAGGCAAAGGGAGAGTGTTTCTCTTTTTAAATTGTAAAAAAATTGCATTCATGTTTAGATTATGCTGTCACCTTATTTACCAGTGTGGGTTTTAAAACAAGTTAAAGATTAAAATAAATAAATTGGCTCTGCTAGATAGACTTCTCTGATGACTGTTTTTTCTTGTTGCATGATTATTTTTCTGAGATATTATTTTGTTTTGGTGATTATATTTAAATCTGTGTGTAAATTAAACATGAATACAACGTAAAATAAATATGAACAAAAAATTAGATGGTGAAATCCTATAATCGTTGAATTTTTTTTATTTTCTATTCTTTAATAAAAAAATAACTATGGCTTAAAAAACAAAATAACAGCCACTTAAAAGCATATGCTACACCTAGCTACTTCCGAAAACTTCCCAGTTTCCTTCTCAGCCCCAAACCAAATCATGAGCTTTTCTTTTAAAACATAGCGAATGGATAATAAGTTTTTATTAATATCAAATTTTAAAAAAAACACAGGGAATGGATAACACGGATAATACCTTTCTATAAGTATCATATTGAATGAGTTTCATGTTGGGAATAATGCTTAATTAGTTATGTAAATTGCTCACAAAGTAGTCAGCAGATTTTGTGTTGTCTTTAAAATTAAAGCAACAGATTGTTAGGATGGTGAGTGCTGGAAGTTGCTGGAAATTCACTGTAATGCCACTAGATTGATTGCAGAGTTGATTGACAAATATTTTAGTAATAGTTTTACTATTTAAGAATGTAGTTTATAGTTGAATTTAATATATGATATTTGCACCATTTCTTAGATCACAGAGTCAGTGTGTTTTTCTTGATAGCACTATTTTCTCATTTGGCTGGAAATAAGTCATTTCATATTCTACATGTGGTATCAGAGCAGGTAAAATTATTTTGGGTTAAAGCTGTATTGTTGGAATTTCGCCAAAGTTAATCATGTCGAATTCTAACGAGATGCTAGTTCCAGAATTTGAAGGTAACGATTATGATTATTGTTGCATTAAGATCCTAACATTTTTTATTGGAAAAGATTTGTGGGAGATTTTTGAATCAGGATATGAAGAGCCAGCTGATTGGAATGCTCTTACAGCCAATGAAAGAACAACAAGAAAGGAAGCAAGGAAGAAGAATGCTCAAGCTTTGTTTCACATTCATATAGCTCTTGATAAGAGCTTATTTCCAAGAATATCTCGAGCAAAAACTGCCAAAGCTGCGTGGGAGACTCTACAAGAAGCTTACCAAGGTAGTGATCAAGTTAATGTGGTCAACCTTGAGACCTTGAGGCGAGATTTCGAGAATTCGAAGATGCAAGAAGTTGAAAGTATCAGTGACTATTGTGTGAGAGTAAAAAATGTGGTCAATAAAATGGCTACACTTGGAGAAGTTGTAAGTAATGAAGTTTTAATTAAAAAAGTATTGAGATCTTTAACACATAGATGGAATCATGTTGCAATAATCATGGAAGAAAGTAAGGATTTAACAAAACTACAGTTTGATGAATTGGTTGGATCTTTGATGTCTCATGAAGAAAGATTGAAGGAAAGTTTTGAAGCTGTAGAGAAAGCTTTTTCCTCTAAATTACAAATTACAAAGAATGAAGATGCAAGTAGCAGCAGTACCAAAAGCCATCAAGGTCAAAGTAAATGGCAAAGCCAAAATTATTCAAGAGGTAGAGGAAGAGGTGGTTCAAGTGGAAGAGGTAGTTTCAGAGGAAGAAGTAGAGGTAGATTTGATAAGAGAAATGTTAAATGTTACCATTGTAACATGTATGGTCACTTTGAAAGAGAATGCAGATTGAAAGAAGGTAAAAGTGCTAATTATGCTCAAGAAAATGGTGAGTATTCTCCAGATCACTTATTTTTATCTTATGCCAAAGGTGAAAATACTACTAAAGATGTTTGGTACCTAGATTCTGGATGCTCTAACCATATGACAGGGAATGAGAAGTTGTTTTCAGCAAAGGATGGAAGTTTCAAATCCAAGATCCAGCTTGGTGATGATAAATCATTGGAGGTTGCTGCCAAAGGAGCTATGGAGGTCCAAACAAAAGAAGGTACAAAGAGTATTCATGACATTTATTATACTCCATAATTGAAGCATAATTTGTTGAGTGTTGGACAGCTATGTGAGAAAAATTATAAAGTAGTCTTTGAAAATAAGACATGTACTATCTATGATAAGAATAAGGGAAATAGGGTGATCACTGTTGTGCCTATGACAAGAAATAGGATGTTTCCCTTGAGGTTTGATGAACATAACAGCAATCTAGCTAATATGTCTTATGAGGATTCAAGTTGGTTATGGCATCTCAGGTATGGGTATTTAAATTTTCACAGTTTGAAGTTTCTAACCTCACATGCATTAGTTTCTGGTTTGCCCAAGGTCGAAGAGCATAAGGAGGTTTGTGAAGGATGTGCTAAAGGAAAGCATGCAAGGGAAAGGTTTTCAAAGGGAAGTGCATGGAGGGCTCATTACCCACTTCAGCTTGTTCATTCAGACATATGTGGTCTTATGCAGACTAAGAGTTTGGGTAAGTCATCATATTTCATCACTTTTATTGATGATTACTCACGAAATTGTTGGGTATATTTTTTGAAGGCCAAAAGTGAAGCCCTAGATGCATTCAAGAAGTTCAAAGCCCTTGTAGAAAATGAGAGAGGGTGCAAGATCAAATGTTTGTGCACTGACCGTGGGGGAGAATTCTGCTCAAAATCTTTCCAGAGTTATTGTGATATGAATGGCATCAGGAGGCAGCATACTACAGCATACACACCCCAACAGAATGGCATAGCTGAAAGGAAAAATCGTACTGTGGTTGAAATGGCAAGATGCATGCTACAAACTAAGGGATTGAGCAACACTTATTGGGGAGATGCAGTTGCTACAACAGTATACATCCTCAACCGTAGCCCCACCAATGCATTGAAAAATATGACTCCTTATGAAGCTTGGTATGAAAAAAAGCCTAATGTTAATCATTTCAAAGTTTTTGGTTATTTGGCTTATGTGCATGTACCTGATCAAAATAGAAAAAAGTTAGATGCAAAGAGTGAGTTATGTATTTTTATTGGGTATAGTGAGACAAGCAAGGCTTATAAATTGTATAATCCTCTAACTAACAAGCTTATTGTCTCAAGAGATGTAATTTTTTATGAAGGGGGAGTTTATGGTCATCAAAAAGGCCATGTTGAGAAGACAAAATCTGTTTTGAATGATGCTATAATTGTTGATAATGATCATGAGCAGCCAACTAATGTTTCTGTAATTAGTGGCTTAACTCCACCAAGCAGCCCTTCATCAATTTCTTCAACATCAAGTTCAAGTCCAACTTCTTCTCCAAGTTCTACAAGGAAGGTAAGAAGATTGAGTGACATTTATGACAGGAGTGCAAATCAAGCACATGAAGAAAGCCCAATAGGTGAGATAGTCAATTTTGCTTTATTAGCTAAGGCTGAATTTGAACCAGCATGTTTTGAAGATGCATGTACTAATGAGGTTTGGATGCAAGCTGTGCAAGAAGAGATGGATTCCATTCAAAGGAATGACACTTGGAAGTTGACAGAGCTTCCACATGACAAGAAAAAGATTGGCACCAAATGGGTCTATAAGACTAAATTTAACAGTGATGGGAGTGTTGAAAGACACAAAGCAAGATTAGTTGCTAAAGGATTCACACAGAAGTATGGAATTGATTATGAAGAGACATTTGCACCAGTAGCAAGACAAGAGACCATTAGAATGTTGATTTCATTAGCAGCTCATAAAAAGTGGAGCATACATCATATGGATGTGAAAGGTGCCTTCTTGAATGGGTACTTAGAAGAGGAAGTATATGTGGAGCAGCCACAAGGTTTTGAAGTGGAAGGAAAGGAGAATAATGTCTACAAGTTGAATAAGGCTTTGTATGGCCTTAAGCAAGCACCAAGAGCGTGGTATGCAAGGATTGATGGATACTTTCACGAAAATGGCTTCGAGAGAAGTAAGAATGATCCTACCCTTTACTACAAACAAGAAGGTATTGATATTTTAATCATAAGTTTGTATGTTAATGATCTATTGTATATGGTTAGTAGTTCTAAGATGAGTGATAAATTCAAAGCTGCTATGATGAATGCATTTGAGATGAAAGATTTAGGCATCATGAAATATTTTCTAAGAATGGAGGTTTATCAAAGTAGGGATGAGATTTTCATTTGTCAGACAAAGTATGCACAGGATATGCTAAATAAATTTGATATGCTTGACTGTCATCCATCCCCTACTCCAAGTGCTCATGGAGAGGTGTTATGTAGAGATGATGGTGCTGATTTAGTTGATGAGAAAACTTACAGAAGTATTGTGGGGAGCTTGATATTTCTAACCCACACAAGTCCTCATATTACATATTCAGTTTCACTTGTTTCAAGGTATATGACAAATCCATCTCAAATACATATGAAGGCAGCAAAGAGGATTTTAAGGTATGTGAAAGGCACTCTAAATTTTGGTATTCATTACTACTCTTTTGAAAAGTTCAATCTTGTTGGATTTAGTGATTCAGATTGGGGAGGTAGTCTTGATGACCGTAAGTCCACATCTGGAAATTGTTTCTCTTTTGGTTCTGGTTTGATTACATGGAGCTCAAAAAAACAAAGCATTGTTGCCCTCTAATCCACAAAAGCGGAGTATGTTGCAGTTACTTCAGCAGGTATACAAGCTCTTTGGCTCAGAAAAATTTTGGAAGAAATTGGAGAAAAACAAGTTAAGCCTACAGTGATTTATTGTGATAATGTAAGTGCCATCAAGTTAGCAAAGAATCAAGTTCATCACAGCACGACAAAGCATTTTGACCTGAAATATCACTTCATTAGAGATTTGGTGCAGAAGAGGAGATTGAATTGAATCATATTAATACTCAACATCAACTAGCAGATATATTCACTAAAGCAGTTGCAAAAGATCAGTTTTTGGCATTACGAGATAGTAAATCCTCATTAATCATTAATGGGGAGTGTTGGGAATAATGCTTAATTAGTTATGTAAATTGGTTACAAAGTAGGCAGCAGATTTTGTTTGTCTTTAAAATTAAAGCAGCATATTGTTAGGATGGTTAGTGGTGGAAGTTGTTGGAAATTCGGTGTAATGCAAGTAGATTGATTGCAGAGTTGATTGACAAATATTTTAGTAATAGTTTTACTTGCAGAGTTGATTGACAAATATTTTAGTAATAGTTTTACTATTTAAGAATGTAGTTTATAGTTGAATTTAATATATGAAATTTGCACTGTGTTTTTTTAATTGTTTTATCTTTTATATGTTTTTTTTTCTTGATAGCACTGTTTTCTCATTTGGCTGGTAATAAGTCATTTCATATTCTACATTTCATTAGTCCCCCAAATTTGTTTGTCAGATTGAATGAGTTTCATTAGTACCCCAAATTTGTTTGTCCGTTAACCTCAAGCAAAAGCATGTTTTTTTTTTTAATTCTAAAACTGTTTTTCTTTGAATAAGAATTAGTAAAATAGGTGAACACTTTAAGTATGGAAGTATTTGGTGTGAGTGAAAGCAGAAGTATTTGGTATGAGTGAAAGCATGCTCTTTACAGACTATAGAAAAATAATTTTCAGGTGGCTTAATTTTCATTAACTATTAATAATAAATCAACCAGTGATGAGTAAACCTACATTGTGAAATAACAAACCATTACAGCTGTTCTTCTACTGGTTTGAAAAAATAACTGAATTTTGAAAAAAATTCTTATTATGTAAAAAAATAACAATAACTCTTAAGTTCATGCTCCAGATCTTGCTCTAGTGAACTCTAAAGCCAACATATAAAGAAATGTATCGAATCAGGAATTCTACCTGTGGAAATGAGAGAACGAAAAACCAACTTTTCCACAAAACGAAAAACCAACTGGAAAGTGCTAAAATGGATGAGTTTCGAAAGCCAAGATTAGCATTATTATCATTGAGGCGGGACATCAGAGAAGCGACGAAATCAGAAATCTGTGAGAAGACTGAGCGTGAAGAGACATTAGTAAATTGGTGTGAGGCGAGATATTTAATGAGCAAATTTTGTTATGGTTGTCAGAATGTGTTGATACACTACGGAATCAGAGTTATTATTTATTTGATATAGAATTGGCAAAATCTATGGAAATTATGCTCGCTTTAACCATGTTCGTCTCTCCAGCAAACTTACTTCGCTTCGGCAATAAAGAAACACAACAATTTATTAACTACTTTTGTTGTTTGTCTACATACCAGTTTGGCAGGTGTTGTGTACATCGTTCTCTATCTCTTTCAACCGTTTCATCGAAGACTCGCATGTTTTCAATATCATATCTTCCTCTATATGCTCCTCTCCGGCTGCCTGGTATGCTGTTAATATTCTCTCCGCAGTACCTCCACCTTCGAATCTAACTTCCAGTTTCTAAAATGATACCAATTAACAGAAAGCATCAAAAGGGAAACCCTAGTACAATATTATTGAAAGTAATGAACAAATGTATGGTAAATTGTCTCACTCTTTTTCTGGGGCGCACTGGGTCAAATCCTTCGTCCGAACTTGATGGGGTTTTTTCTCCAAGAAAATGTGTTCTCAGATTGTGATGACCTAATTTAAAAACATTGCGATCTTCGATTATAACTTGTCCTCCGTTTTGATATATATATCTACAAGATATATTGGTAGAGCCCGCCAAAATTCATTCACAAATAACTCACAGCCATTCCTCTCCACGCTATTCAGTAAGATGTCATTCGCAAGATAAAGCAATGAGATTTTCTTGTCTTCGCTTGCTTTCTCAAAATCTCTAAACCATGTCTCCACTATCGCCGGTGCCTCATTCCGGTAGAAGATGCACCATTGGGAAGTGACTGATAAAGGCCAACTTATTATATCAATGTTCCATTCCATAATAACGTTAAAGCAACTGTAAATTTCTGTAATTCCTTCCCTAATGCCATAGATTCTAGCAGGTCTTTCAAAAACTTAAATAAAATTATTCATACCTATTCTTATATAATCTAGTTTTATATATCGGTTTTAGGCCGAGGACTAAGGATAAATTAACCAGTGGGATGCTATTACTGAAATTTTACGATAAATTTTAATTTTCCAAAAATAAGCAGAGTAAATCTCAGAAAAACAATTACCTTCCACACTCTCTCTTGTGCTCTCCAATTTCTCAAGCTTGTCAATCAGACGTTCCTTCCAAACGCCACCCATGGTATTTGGCTGCTCACGATGTGGCTTACCTGTGAACTAAAATAACGATCTAATTATATTGCTGAGCGGGAAAACTTACTTTGCGGACTCTGGGGGGAAGGTTTTCGTCCAGAACGATATATTTATAGATATATAAGATGAGTATTTACAAAGGGGTCATTATTATAAATAGATGCCGACCATGATATACGGGGAAAAATGTTGCTATTTTAGATTCGAGAGTCCACATTTCAATATATGGAGTATTTAATATACTTTGCATTGGGGTGTTTATTGTTAGGCATAAGTGATAAATGATGGTTATGAATGTTAAATTGGGTTAAAAGATTTTAGATTTATTTTTTAATAAGTGAAAGGGTAAAAAAAATATTTAGTTTAATTAATAGATGGAATGTATTTTAGTGTAATTTTTTTAGTCTATAGTTAAGAATATGGTATTGTTATAAAATATTTTCGTTGTGAAATAGGTTATGGTTTTTGGGTATGTGGTATTGATAAACTATGATATTGTAAAGTGGGGATGAATATCCATGGTTAAGAATATGGTATTGTTATAAAATATTTTGGTTGTGAAATAGGTTATGGTTTTTGGGCATGTGGTATTGATAAGCCATTGTATTGTAACAAAATCTGTTCCAAATTTAAGAAAAAAAAGTCAAAATATAAAAAAATTGAATTTTATTATGCGGTGATGAGTTGTTGAATGGCTTGGAGATCCTAGATAATTGGGTTTTGAATGGTCCAACGCGGCTCCAACCTTCCTTGTTGATTAATTCTTTTAACTTATGCCTTAATAATAAATCTAATAATAATAATAGTAAAAATATTAATAATAACAATGTAATTAATAATAGTAATAACTATAGTAATAATAATAACAATGTATTTAATAATAATAATAATAACAATAAAACTTGATAATGATAATAATAATAAATTTGAACTTATTAATAACCATAATAAACACGGTTATATTAACTTTGAACCTAATCATATTTATCTTTCTTCTTTAGATAATAGTATTGGCATTAAAAAGACTTCTCATTGTGGCAATAAGGTTGTTAATTCTCCCAGTTTCTCTTTTGATTCCCATGTTTTTAATCTTTTAGAAAAAGGTCTTAATTTTGCTTTGGCTCCTAGAAAAATTCGTGTGAATGATATTATTCGTGACATTGAATTCCGGATTCGAGATTTATCCAATTCCACTAAAGATATTATTAGGCAGGTTTGCGCGATAATCCTTAGAAAGGCTAAGTCCCCTAGGAGCAACTTGAGCAAGCCAGAGTTTGAAGCTCTCAAATTGTGAATGATATTATTCGTGACATTGAATTCCGGATTCGAGATTTACCCAACTCCACTAAAGATATTATTAGGCAGGGTTGCGCGGTAATCCTTAAAAATGCTAAGCCCCCTAGGAGCAACTTGAGCAAGCCAGAGTTTGAAGCTCTCAAATCTTTGAACAATAATAGGGACATCGTTGTTCTAAAAGCTGACAAAAGGGCTGCAGCTGTCATTCTTAACAAGAAGCATTACCAAAAGAAGATGTTAGATCACCTTTGTAATAGTGGATGCTATAGAAAGCTTGCAAAGAACCCCTTAAAAAAGATTTCTAAGGCTCTTGCTCTAGCCATAACATCGAGTAGTTCTGTTAGATCCCTTAGCAAGAAGCTTATTCAAGGCAACCCTCTTACCCCCAGGATCTATGGTCTCCCCAAGATCCATAAAGAAGGGGTCTCTCTTCGCCCCATTGTCAATACTATTGGTGGGCCCACCTATCTTTTAGCGAAATGTCTTGTTAATAAGCTCAAACCCCCTATTGGACAGACATAATCTTTTTTCAAAGATTTAGCTTCGTTCGTTAACGAGTTAAAGGATTTTAGATTTGACCCTGAGGATCAGCTAGTGAGTTTCGATGTGGTCTCCTTATTCACTAATATTCCCATTAATGAGGCCATTGATGTGATCTAAGGCATCACTAATCTCGATACTGCCTTTTTAGTTAAGATTTGTCTCACCTCTACTTTCTTTAGTTTCGAGGGTGAATTCTTCGAGTAGACATGTGGAGTGGCTACGGGTTCTCCCATATCACTCGTTGTGGCCAATCTCTTCATGGAGCATTTTGAATCCAAAGCCCTGTCTTCAGCCCTTTACCAACCCAAACTTTGGAAAATGTTTGTGGATGACACTTGTGTCGTTTGGTCTCATGGTAAAGAGAAATTGGAGCTGTTTTTCCATCATCTTAATAGTCAATCTAACCATATAAAGTTCACCATGGAATTCAAAGTTGATAATAGGCTCCCTTTTCTTGATGTTCTTATCTCTAAGAAGGATGATGGTTCTTTTTCCCATCAGGTTTTTTGGAAGAAAACTCACACGGTGCAATATCTCCATGCTAGTTCCCATCATTTTTCTGCTCGAAAGATAGGCGTTCTCACCACCTTAGCCACTCGAGCGATGCGAGTTTCTCATGAAAATCACCTTGAAGATGAGAAATCCCACCTCCTAAAAGTTTTTAATAAGAATGGTTATAGTAGGTCTCAAGGTCTTAAGGCTTTTCAAAATGTTGAAAAAGGCCCTAAGAATAAAATTGACCCAAACGATTGGTCTTCTAGTGTTCATGTGCCTTTTATTCAAGGGACCATAGATAGAATCACGAGGATCTTAAGGAAGCATAAGATTCATTCTTCCTTTAGACCCCTTAACGCTATTCGAAGTTCTCTTCGTTATGTTAAAGACCCGATGAATCCCAGGGATGGAAAGGGTGTTTACATTATTCCCTGTTCTTGTGCAACTCCTTATATTGGTGAGACTGGCTAGTCCATTAACCAAAGTATTTTTGAACATGCTGCCAAAAATAGGCACCGAAGAGCTCACTCCTTTACTTTGGCAGAGCATGCAAAAAACAAATCATCACATCCGCATCGAAGAAGCTAAGGTTATTGCAAGGATTGGCCATTTTCATCATCGTAAATTCAGGGAGGCCTTAAAAATAAAAAAGAGGCATGTTAATTTAAATATAGATGATGGCTGGAGTATCAGCAGAAAGTGGATTCCTGCCTTTCTTCCTAATTTTTTTTCTTATAGATTAATGTTTTTTTTAATGAATAATCTTTAATACTTTTGTAATTTTTATTATTAATGAGGTTATTTAATATAATATTATATTCATTAATGAGGTTATATAAGGTGTTTATCATTTTTATATATTAAAATAATTTATTTGTTTTATTCTCTTTTTCATATGGTAATTTATTCTCCTTAATTAGTTTCCCTTAACATTGTGGTAAAATCCCTTTCTATTTTTTCCCTATTCAATATGATTATATTATATTGTTTTATAAGGTTGAATATGAAATGTTAATTAATAATTATTTGAATAAGATTGAAATATTAATTCCTTTTAGAATATCATTTATTGATAGTACCCAATTTATGACTCTTAAAATTATTTTAATATATATTGATTAATTTAGTTATAAAGAGTTATTATTTTTCAAAATTTTAACTTTTTACTTCATTAATTTAGCCAAAAAATAATAATAATAACCATTTTATTTCTTTCCCTTCTTTTGTGGTCATTAACCTTTTCTATTTCTTACCCTCAGTCAAACTAGCTATTATCCCCAATGCGCTAGTTAGTAGCTCTCTAGGTCTATTTATCTAAATGCCTAGATCAGATTTCTCATCTTGCCTTGAAGATGAACCACATTGGCTGGTTCGAAACGCGTATACGAGAATCTTATGTGATTTCTTACAAAAAAATGTTATGATAATTATTTTTATTACTTTAACTTTTTATTATATATTGAGCAAGCAATTAAATGTTTACATTCATCTTATATACTAGGTATATATTACTTTTAAATTTTTGTTTATTATTTTTAATTTTTATTATTATTTGAGCCAACATTTAAATGTTTACACTCCTCCCCCATATCACTTTTATTTATTTTTATTTTTTCAATTGTTTACATACTGACATTACATCTACACATCTGACATATACTGGTTGTACAATGACTCTTGGAGTAGTTAATGTGTGCACAATTTACGAGTGGTAAGGATTTATAAAAAAATAAATGTTAGATCAATTAAATACTAATAAAATGTTAAAAGTAATATAGAGTCCCTTGCAGTGTCCATAAAAGGTTAAAAGTAATAAAAATAATAAAATTCAAGTTAGAGAGTTATCTAACAAGCAATAAGTTAAGATCCATTTTACTTTATAAATTAAAATAATGATTTCGTAACAATATTTAAATTTATAAATTAAAATAATGATTTTGTAACCATATTTAATTTTAATTAATAAGTATATAAAAACCTTTTTTTTTTCTCGTTAAAACTATACTATTCTATTATATACAGGAACAGGAAAAATAGTTACAATCATAGAGTCATTTTGCCAAAGGCCAACTGTGGCACTTTGGAATGAGAGTTATGAGAAAGAGCAGCCCATGCAAGGGCACCGCGACTGAGCAAAACAACCCACGCAGGGGCTTTAAACCACAAAAGTGCAACCAGATCATACTTAACATCCCGCGCAGGGGCTCTGGACCAAAAAGTGTTCATCCCTCACAGGGGCATCAAAAAACCTTCAGCAAGATCCCTTTCGGGCCAGACAAACATAGCAAGAACATACAGTAAGCCAACATGACAAACACAGAAAATCAAAATAGGACCTGAGCAGCGCCTGAGAGAGTGATGCGGAGCGGATGGACGGCTAATCGTCCGGCTTCTCTTCGACCACCCTACACCAGCCATATTTTTCCCTTTCCTCTGCAGTAGGAAAGGAATCCATGTCGTCATTGTCCCCCGTGGGTGATAACGCTGCCTGAGTCTGAGGTAGGTTGGAGGCGTGCTTTGGAGCAGCCGTTGGCGTCTCCTCGACATCCTTTGAGCTCCCGCCCGTGTGCTTCCCCTCGCTGAGATGTTCCTCGCCATCGTCCTGAGGTTCTTCAAGGAAGAGGACCGAGATGTGGGCATTGATACGGGATTTTTCCTGAGAGCTGCTGAAGGAGAAAATGGCAGTACCGAAAGCAGGCAAAGGTGTCGGGCCAGAATCTGGGCTTCTGGTGTCCATGAATTGGCTTGATTGGAGGGGATTGGCCTCAGCAATTCGATGGCAAAGGCATCGACAGTAGTGGGATTGGGGATTTTCGATTGAAGGACGTGAAGACCCTCCCCGGGCAGAGCCTCGACGGCTGAGCAGGCGCTGTCGAGGCCTGACCATCTTTGCAAAAGTACCGGGGGTATGGAACAAAGCGGAGTAGGAGGATTTGAAACGCCACCCAACCAGCCTTTCAGACCTGAAACAACGCTCAACTGATAGAGGGATGGCAAGAGCTGTTGCCCTGAAAACCATATACCAGGCAAGAGCCTGAACACCAAATACCAAATACTGAGCGTGAACCAGCACATGACGATCCAACCCACCACCTTTCTTAAACTCTTCATCGCCTCCTCGAGTTCTGTTCACCATAACTGCTCACTGCAGTCGCACCAAAATCCCGGACAGAGCATTGAATTGTCGTCCATGATCACCCATACATATATTCCTTGGCGGCGATCTCGCATTGAATGCCTGCCTTAAGCTTGAGGCAGCACATGGCATTCATGTGGCTCCTCACTTCCACCCGTCGTGTCACCCGCATCCGGGGAAGTATATAAAAACCTTAATACTTACAATAAACTTACAATATAACAATATTTTTAACCATAGATGTTCATGCCCACTTTACCATAGATATTATTAACTTAATAGATTTTGTTACAATAGCATGGACCAATACCATGGCTCATCAATACCACATGCAAAAAAATCATCTTTCATTTCACAATCAAAATGATTTATGAATATTTTATTTGAATTTAATTTTATAACATTTTTTTAATTAAATCTAAAAGAAAATGGGGTAGCAAGCAAAGTGGGCTTGATTGTGGGGAAAACTCTGCACTTAAGCACGCTTGAGCCAAATGTGATCTGGGATGGGTGACCTCTAGGGAAGTCCAGGGAAGTCCTCTCATGGAAATGGTCATAGATGAATGACTTACTTAACTTGAATCCCAAAAAATGATCTCTAATATAATGCACTGTGATGAATATTCACCCCCACTTTACCATGGATATTATTGACTTGTAAGTAAGCTTTGTTATAATACCATTATGTTTTTGAGCCAATAGACACTCTCCATCCCAGTATGGAAGAGATGTTGTAATGTCTTGTTATGCTATGCTATTTTATGTTATCTACACATTATAATTATTAACTAAAACATTTTGATACATAAAAAATGACAAAATGAAAAAAATAAAATAATAATTATAATTATTAATTATTAGTTATTAAACCAACGTAGACCCATATTAACTCTAGATATATCAAGCTCTGAGAGGGATCTATGGGCGTTTGATAGATTCAGAGTTAAGGTGGATCTAGGCCGATAAGAAGTGTATAAGAGTGTTGGTTGATACTCAACAATTATTTAAAGAAAGCTTATTGAAGTTTGCATGGATAAGTTGACATGATATAAATATTAGAGAAAAGTGTCATATCTCTGTTGTGAGGTTGTGCGGGAAGATGCCCCTAAATAATGGTGTATAGAAGTCCTCACCTCTTACAATATAAATATTAGAGAAAGTTGCCCTATCTTTGTTGCGAGGTTGTGTGGGAAGATGACCCTAAATAAATGTGTATGGAAGTCCTCACCTCTTTTTTATTTTTTTTGACAATAATGGTTAGATTTTATTTAAGATTTGGAAGAACAACTCCCGAGGGCTTTAACAGGGCTACATTGTGTTTCCTTGTTACAGATTTTGCTTTCGTTCCGATAGGAGGTGAGGAGAGTACATTTAGCTTCTGATAGGTACGCTGATGGGATTACACTATATTTGCAGATAATGGCTTGAATATGCGCTTGATCTGGTTTCAAAGTGGCGTCTTGATTTTCCGCTATATTTGCTTGCCGCATCTTAGCTCTTCTTCCTAGCATGCAGAGAGGAGACCCATCGCACTGGAAATTCATTGCCAAGTCTTCCAATAGCTCATTGCTTGTTTTCTTTTGGTTTTTCCGGTGGATTCTTACTTTGTGCTCAAGTTTTCCAAGTGAGGTGTCAACATTGACGACATTGCTTGCCGTTTCATCATAAATTGCAGCAGAGTCCTTTTTTCTATTGTTATAGGGAAAAGTGTCTATGCAGAACTGCTAATCCCACTAAGGGTGGTAGCTTCCTTAGAAACAAATAAAGTGAAACTACTTTCGTTTTCCTTTATGAAAGATAGATGAGAGAAGAATTAAGGATACCAACCTCTGCCTTGCACTTGGTTCCTTGCTCGATTCCTCTCTCTTCTGATAGTCCTTTGCTACTTGCTTTCTTATATACCCAGCTTCACAGAGTACATGTAGAATCAAAGCAGCATAACACTATATGAGAACATGGATCTATTATCATAAACAATCTAGGATCAGATGTAAATTGACCATACAAATGCATAAAACATAAATCACACAAGAGTATGGAGGAAAACTTGAATAGCTTTATTGATAATCAAGAAAGAGCCAAGAGAGTTACAACCAATTTTTCTGACCCAGCATCATCCTCTCAGCAAGTGACCCCTTCTTCACCTCATGAAAAGCTTATATCACCCAACACTATGATGTTGCCTCAAGAAACCAACAGCAATTCCTTACAAGATGCAAAATTCCAGCCCCTGGATCTCTGGGATGAGGGATCCATATATAGATGTCTGCAAGGGAGATGACTGAGCTTGTGATTTGATTAGTGTCTTCCCTCTGATAGTTCTTAATTCCACTTGGAGATTGATGATCTCTTACTCATCCCTGGTTGAATTCAGAGAGGCAAGTGTCACAGGAGAAGTTTCTGGAAGATTCCATGCTTCTCCACCTCGCGGATTGACACTACCATTTGTCCCTTGTCGCCCATCGCACCCCATAAAAGGGCTTTTTGAAATGAAACACACCTACTGTGTGTATTTAGGTTGGATGCAACGCACTTTGCCTATGGAGCAGGTGAAATGGTCCAGTTTTGACCAGTTCCGAGTGTTTTTTCATGGAGAACTTCTGGGAGGAGCTGTAATCAGTTGACCTTGTTCTTTTATGGGTTGGAACAACACCTTTAGGGACTTAGGAGCCCTTAGTTTATGGACATTTATACTTGGGGTTGCAGTGCCCAAAAATCTCTATAACAGTTGCCCGCTAAAGCATGAGGTCATTAATCTTTTTTGATGTGGGGTGAAATGCTTTATCATGAGGATCCGAAGTTCTTTCAAGCTGGAAGGAGACCTGTAATAAGATACAATACAATACATTATCTTCATAATATTTTCATGATCTAGCTGAGGCGGGCATTCCCATTCTTAGCTTTATAAATTCATTTTCATGTACATAGGACAGACAATCGTCTGAGTGTAGACTGATGATTCTGGTAGAGCCATCATCCCTTAGATTGGATGATTATCTATGCAGCAATGATGTACATTTGATGTCTTTATTTTCCTGAATATATATCGCAGCCCGGATGGATGAAACTAGATCTGGGGTCTTCAATCTCGTTCGATCTTCACTCAAAGTACAAGGAGATCCATGTGAGAGATGTTCTGGAGTCGAACATGGAAAGACATCCCTGATTACCAACCAATGATGTAAGTTGTTAACAAGTACGAGAGGAATCAGTGATAATGATAATGATCCTCAAGGTACTGCAGTACAATTCACGTGGTGTGAATAAGGGACTTGGCGTTGAACACCACGCAAAATCTTTCGGTTGAAGGCCATTTATGTAAACCTATCGCCGGAAGTGAGAAACTTGCCATTGAGGCATGCAAGCTTCAAAGTACTGAAATGGGTGTTCCTAGATTGAATTCTTGGTTAATGAGCTGATGTCGACAAGAAGCGATCTGTCATAGGAGGGCCTTAATGAATCCCACATCAATGACACGGAACAGAGCAAATGATTTTAATGGAGGTGAAAATGATCTGGTGATATAAGGTTCAGGGTGGCGGTCATGAAAGAATGGAGTGTAAATGTATTGCAGCGGGTGAGACACAGGTAAATTATCTGAGTGACTTCTCTTGAACATATCGGTGACACTGACATGATGGATTGGTAGCATTAACCCCAATTGTGGATGGTGTGATGTGACCATGGTGATGTGATCGGGGAATGAAACAACCCAACCTGACTTGGATCCGGAGTGAAAGTGTCATGTTTAAGAGCGACTTGCTACCAACAAAGTTTCTTCAAGTTTTCTTCCCAATTTTCCCCAGTCATTGGTGACCAGTACCTCTTTATTTTTTTCAAGCTTGAGGAGGATAACATATGGTTGTTCTATAGTTTTCCCTTCGGGCAAATCCATCGCTATGTTTTAACGAGCCTAGCAATAGTGAAACTCATTCTTGTCTGTTATGGACAAGTTTGTCGCTATTAGGTTTTAACGAGTTTAACGACAAAGATAACTTGGTCCTTTTCAATTTTAGAGAGTCTGAAAAGAGACGTAAAGGAAACTCCAAAAATCATTTTTCATCATCTGATCCCTTAGGTCCGAAAAAGTATAAAACAATACAGAAGGGATGAATTTTCAGTACCTTTAACGAGTCGAACAAAACAAGTCCTTGATCTTTTTGTGTAATAATCCCTCAGGTCCAAAAAGATTAAAATCTAAAGGAGGGATAACACTTCCAGTCACTTTAACGAGCTGGAGAGGCCAATGGCTCGGCAATCTTTTCATATTTTACGAGTTAGCTGAAAAGAGCTTAAAGGAGACTCGTTTTTTGAGGAACGAGTGATAAATTCGGGTAGTAGTTGATTCCAGGTAAGGTTTGGAATTTCCCAATCACGGCAGTGTTACAAGGATGGCTAATAGAATCACTTTTCGCATTTTTTCCTCAAAAGGTGCAAACAATCAAGTGGAGGTGAATGATCAGCCAATACAAAGTGGAGGTGATGATGAGAACACGACCAAGGCCTCAAAAGCTGAAGTACTACATTCACGATGGTTATTTACCAGAAATTGGTTCATTTTTTAATGAGCTTGTTGTGGAGGTAAATCCTCTCTGCGGACAGAGATGATCCCTACTAGCCCAGACCGGGTCTAGCAACAATCACACAATGCTATCACGCAAGCTACTAATTGCAAATAAAAAGTGGATGGTGAGAACCTACTTGGATTCCAACGCTAATATTCGTAGAAGAGACGTCACTCTCGTTCCTTTGCCTTGGCCAGTCACGATCCCCACGATCTCCATGATTGGAAACCTGCACATGCAAAGAACAACACGAATACAAACATAAAATCTAGTAGATGCAATTATATATCAGTCAGAAAAGATATAACTCAACATCAAACATAGGACAATGAGAGTGGAACCATAATGATATTCATCTATTATTGATAAATAACAAAGAAGAATACAACCATTTTTCTGACGTCAAATCCTCCTTTGGCTCGGTAGTCAGCTACACACGTCTTGCAAAGCTTGTTGGGATGGGAACAAGCCTCTCTCTCTTTGGGTGACAAGAATATCCTTACTTAGATTTGGCCTTATGGGTGCAAATAAGGCTCTTGTAGATTCAAACTCTTGAACTCCTGGTATTCTCTATCACTATGCTGGAACTGCTGACTAGCTTGCTCAAGGCATAGAGGCAAGCTTTTATAGACAGAGAGGGAAGAGGTAGGATCAACCACATTATTCATGGGATTGGCTTTATCATTTGGAAACTTCCATGGAAGGTGGCAAACCAATTCCATTCTATGGAGATTCGAAGCCAAACCATCCTAACTCAACATAGATTCAGTGGGTGAATGGGTTGAGGAGAACCTTCGGAAGCTTGTTCGTTGAAAACTTTACTCAATTCGGTTGGCGCGAGTGCGAATCTGAGACAGAGCGCCAATGGTGTGCCCTCTTTAGAGGATTTCCCTCATTGGCGCGGGCAGTACACTGTGGACCCGCGCTAATGCAAAAAGAGTTGTTCTCATGGATATTCTGTAAGAGATGTCTTCAGGGCATATGAAGCTCATACTTAGAGGAATATGATGCAAGTGGTTTCAGGTCATGTCACTTCTCACAGGTCCCGGAATGAGTCCTCCAGTGTGCAGGGAGAGGGGTAACAAGGACGGTGATAAACGGTGACAAATTACTGTGTAACAGATGCCCCCTAAAGCATGAGGCCCGAGGGAGAGAGAGGGGTGAACTTCTGTACAAGAACATGCGTAACTGAAAACACGTCCGCCAAAGAACCTGCGTAAAGAAGTACAACTGATAGCTCAAATACATGATATATGGGGTATGGGCGCAGCCATCCATAACAGAGTACATAATAATCTAGATCCAAGGTATGGGCGCAGCCATCTAGAGAGGAATAGACTCAGGCATGGTCGCAGCCATCCAATGAATGAGTCATGTAGTGATCATAAGAAACCACAAATCGCAGCCTGGATTCCAATAGACAAAATCCAGGGTCTTGCGCTCCATCTCGACCCGAACGGAGTACAAGTCCAAGCATGCGAATACATGGGTTGAAGTCGAAGAGGCTTGAACATCATCTGATTACCAGTCAATGATGAAAACCGTTAACAAACACGAGAGGTACCATCAATAATGACAATGGTCCTCAAGGTACTATAGGTACAATCTACAGCGTGCGAATCAATGAGCTGGCGTCGAACACCCGTAGAATCATTTGATCAGAGGCCAATGATGAAAACCTCTCGTCGAACATGAAGAACCTGCCATTGAGGCATGCAGGCTCCAAGGCACCGGAAGGGAGTCTCTAGATCAGCTTCCTGGATAATGAGCTGAAGTCGACAGGAAGTGATCTTGATCAAAGGTGGGCCATAGTGTGTCCCACATCATTGACACGAGACAGAGGAAGAATGGTGAATAAGAATTATGTGAGGTATCAGAGGGAGGTTGTAATCCTGTAGAGGCCAACTTCTCTTGAACATATCAGCGGCACGACAGTGGACATGGCAGTATTTGACATCAAGGGAGCATAGGCCATGGTGACAAGGCAATGAGCAGATGAGAGGTCAAATAGGATTACCCAAACCCACGGAGGCAAGTGTAAAACAAGATGAGATGTCCCCACCCAGACACGAATGCAGACTAGTGCCATGTTCAAGGGCGACATACTGCCGACACGACGAATAATTATGGGTCCATTTTCCCCACCATTTCTGGCGAGTACCCCAGTTATTTTTAACAAGATTGACGGGGATAGCATATGCTTGTAAGGTGTCATTATGACAGAATCCGATGTCATTAAGTTTTAACGAGCCTGACAAAGGAAAAACTCGGCGTCTTTTCCTGTTTAGAGAGTCTGAAAAGACAGCAGAAAGAAAACTCCAGGGGGTTCTTTTTTGTAAAGTTGTGTCTCTCGAGCCCGAAAAAGTATAAAACAATGCTCGAAAGAACCGCCCGACCATTACGATCAAGGAGTAATTTTCATTTATAGTGACATCGACCCGAAAAAGTAAAAAAGCGATCAACATCACGTCGTTTCGTAACCATTAACGAACCTGAAACGACAAGGGTCAGACGATCATTTCGTTTTTACACGGTCGGAAAAGGGTTTAAAGACGACCGCCACTTATTTACGTTTAACGAGTCAAGAGGGATTACTCAGCGATCTTTTCAATTTTAGTGAGTCAGAAAAGAGCTGAAAGATGACTCCCCAGTGACTTTTTCGTGTATTTACCGAGTCCGAAAAATTATAAAATACAACTCGTTTCACCATCGAAGTTGCAAAAAAAACCTGTCATGGACTAGAAGCAAGCGTAAAATCCATTTTCGACCAAAAAATATATTAAAATATGCAAAAAACAACTGTTTAAACCTAAATACAAGTCAAAAAGTCTATAAATATGGTGAAAATGTAAAAAATAGAATTACTTTTACTTTTTACCTCTTGCATAGTAGTAGTGGTCCATTTGGGGAGCGAACTTCGAGTAGTGATTACCGCCAATCCGTGTAATCATTTGAGATTCCGCAAGTTCCAGGTAAGAGGCGCTTCCCTTAGCTCCATTTTCATACACTTTTTATGCATTTTGTTCCCTGATTCGGCCTCTACAAGGAGGATTTTAAAATTTAGGGTTGCGCCTCATTGGCGCGGGTATCTGGCACGGGTCCGCGCCAAGGGGTGATTTGCCCAAAGGTGCCGCGCCATTGGCGCGAGTGTTTTAGAAACAGTTGCGCCAATCGTGGGACCTAACTTTTGCCTTTGATTTTTCTCATTATCGTTGAATTTTATTCGGTTGTCAGCTCACTAGTGTTTTAATAATGATTTATTCATCCTTGTGGGTGCAGGAAACAAGTAAAAATGGTGGTCGAATGGAAAGAACGGGAGAATGATGCTATAGACACCTTGGCCATAGAGGATGAGGGGTGTATGGATGCTTTGAGAGACTGTGGTCTCAAAAAGTTCTTCCTCACATCTTATCTGCAAGCTCAACTGGAGTTGTTACAGTTAATAGTGGATGCTTGGGATGTTGATGACCAAGTATTTCGCTTACGGGACCAAACCTTAGAGTTGGATGTATCTAATGTGTACTTCATTACTGGGCTGTCACGGAGAGGGGCAAGCCCTATTTTGACCAGAAGCCGACCTTCCGGAGAGAAAATAGGTGAAGTCAAGGCCCGAGTGTGTCTAGAGGCACAATTTGGGAAAAACAGTGCCAAGGTGGATATCGCCACCATCCATGACTTGGTTCTTAAGGTGATATTGTTCACCATCACACGTGCAGCTGGGGTACAGGTGCCCCATGAGGCGAGTAAGAATCATCTGTTACTACAGCCCCACCATTTTTGACTGGGCTACAGCGGTGACTACAAATATCAAAAGGCAGCTTACAAAGTGTAAGTGCGGGGGAGTGAAACAGTTTGGGTATGGCTCGATTGTGGTGTCGTTCTTCTTGGAACGATTACCCCTCTTCCAGATCCAGGGAGTTGTAGTGGCGGATCCATTGCCACGAGAGCCTAGGATGGCTTGCTGGGCAGCATTGATGCCTAGAGGAGGAGGGGGCCAACAGATGTCTTGGCAGCCCGAGTTCTTCATATGGCTTCGTCGTCAGTTGACCATGGTAGAGAATTCGCCGTACGCGGGAACCAACTTCATGGGGGATCCAGACCTCCCACTACCAGAGGGAGAGGAATGGAAGAGGAGCTAGGTATGACCTTTTCGTTTTTTGATGTTTTATGTATTTTCATTTTTTTTTATCAATACATGCATGTTCTGATGACAATTGTATGTATATGCAGATGTAGGTCCAGAGCGACCAGCTGGCTTATCTCCTATAGCGCGGAGGGGCCAACCCGCAGCTGACCCTCAGGCAAGGGGTGCCGACTCGCATCCATCGTCTGTTGAGATGCTTGGTGCATGCGGTGATGTGCTATCATGAGCACCACCACGAATAGACTTCTAGGCTTCTTTCATGCATATTTTTTGAGGGATATGTCATCCCAGGATGTATCAGGATGAACATGTATTATTTTTTGAACTATGTAATGCACGCAGTGCAAACATTGTGACACATATCTATATACATATGCCTATGGTTTATTATTGTGCTTTTATGTGCTTGCTTGTATGATGTTTTGATTATAAATTACGCAAATGTCTATCTAATACATGATTAGCCAATGCATCAGATAATGTGTTTAATCGTCGTGGAATATGCTGATATGTGATAAAGTCAAAATTCCTTTCTAACAATTTAACACATAAGTACAGCCTTAAAATGTGATGGTCTCTGATGGAATATTGCCCATTGAGTTGATGGACAACAAGTTGAGAGTCTAGGTTAACAAGCAATGTACGAATACCAAGATTAATTGCCTCGGCTAATAATTCAATAACAGTGCTATATTCAGCAACATTGTTTGTAGTACAGCCTAAACACACACCTTGAAGATCTATCAACTCACCGTGAGGATCGTAGATCACCCACACCGTAGAGGAAAAATTGTGTGTGCTGTGGCAGGCACCATCAGCAAAACCGACATAAGGTGCATCCGACATCTGCACAAGGAGAAAAAACACAATAAGGGGAAATCAAGCTTTCACACCAAGCCGAAAACATGAAAACACACACACACACACACACACACACACGCATGTATAAATCGAAGCGCATGAATCATGCATAGTACTTTTTCAAGTACAGCCCACTTCGGGGCTTATCAAGAGGATTACCTTTGTAGCCAACTAGCTCATACGCCCCTTTTTGCAACACTCTCTTTACAATGTAAGGTCCTAGCCACATGGGCTCGAGTTTGCCTGCCCCCAGCTTTTCATTTGCTTGGTTGTATAGCAGGACTAGATCTCCCTCTACAAAGGAACGAGGATGGATGTTATGGTCAAAATGAGTTTTGACTCTCTTCTTTTGAGCTTCGATAGCTAGAGAGGCTAGGCGATGGGTTTCGTCCAACCATTCTAAGTAAAGAAGTTGTTCTTCTACCGGAGTAGTGTTGGGAAGCAACGCGACGGCTATTTTCAACGAAGGAATTTCACATTCTATAGGAAGGGTAGCCTCCAATCCGTAAACAAGTTGAAATGGAGTGAAACCGGTGGCGTCCTTCATAGAGGTTCGGTAGGCCCACAAGGCGGGAAACAACATCAGATGCCAATTAGACTTATGCATGTCCACAGTACGTTGAAGCATCGTAACCAAAATCTTGTTAACGGCTTCAACCTGGCCATTAGACTGAGGATAGTACGGGGTTGAACTATCATGCCGTAAGCCTAGTTGGGTTGTCAGTTCGGTCATCATGTGATTACGGAAATGCTTTCCGTGATCCGTGATGATGGCCTGCGGGACTCCGAACCGCGTAATAACATGATTGAACAAAAAATGCGCCGCTGTATGACCGTCTTCGGTTAATGTGGGCATCGCCTCGGCCCATTTTTTAAAGTAATCGACGGAAACGATGATAAACCCATGCCCCCCGACCGAGCGAGGCTTACAGGTGGTATAATCAATGCCCCATTTTGCAAAAGGGCCTACGGTCACTACAGGGTGCAGCGGGGCCGGTGGCGCACGCATATTTCGCTGGTATATCTGGAATGCATAACACGAGCGGACAATAAGAATGCAATCCTTAAAAATGGAGGGCCAAAAATAACCAGCGCGAAGGATTTTTTGAGCTGTGGCATATCCGGACATGTGACCACCACAGGCGCCAGAGTGGTAGTCATTCAGGACTCTCTCAGCTTCCTGGAGGGTAAGACATCGGCGGAGAACGAAGTCAACGCTGATACGGTACAGGGTGTCCCCTATGATACGATAGGGTTGAGACTGATGGCGGATCCGCTTCCGAGCATCTTTGGATACAGTGGGGTGGAAAGAGGACGTTTGCAAATAAAAAATAATATCCTCGTACCAGGGATCGAGGGTGTTGATCAGAAAAAGAGTTTCGTCCGGGATATGATCCTTTGAAAGAGAGGGTGCAGAAGGAGATGGTAAGGAACAAAGTAACTTAGCAAACACCAATGACTTCTTAGACTTGGCAGTAGTAAATTCCAAGTCAAACTCTTGGAGGATTACGATCCATTTTGAGTATTTTCCCCCCAACAACTAACGTGACAAAATGTACGTCATCGGGTTGCAATCAGAAATCACAGTCGTGGTGCGCAACAAGATATAATGCCGAAAGCGTTGGACGGCATAAACAACGGCCAATGCCAACTTCTCGACGTAAGCATATTGAGTTTCCATATCCAAGAGGTTGCGGCTGAGATAATATATGACGTGCTCATTGCCATCATCATCATCTTGCACGAGAACCATGCCGATAGTGGTATCGGCGGCGGTTAGATACAAAGTATAATCATGGTGGTAGTTCGGAGGTCGCAATAATGGAGCAGAGACAAGGAGACCCTTGAGACGCTCGAAAGACTCCTGAGCGATAGCATCCCAATGAAAGGGTGTATCTCGCTTCAATAACCGTGTAAAACCCTTAGCCACCTCGGCATAGTTCGGAACGAATCGTCTTAAGAAATTTGCTTTGCCCTGCAAGCTCTGCAACTGCTGCAAAGAAGCAGGTGGAGGAAGATTCAGGATAGCCTCGACTTTGAGGGGGTCCAGACGGATGCCCTCTCGGGAGACGATAAACCCGAGTAGTCGGCCTGATTCAATGCAGAAGACACATTTGTGAGGATTAAGCCTGATACGGTAGTGTCGACAGCAGAGAAAGATTTCACGAAGATGGGAAGGATGGTCTTCACGTTTGACTGAATGAGCTGGGAGATCATCCAGATACGGCTGTACAATGTGACGGATGTCATGAAAAGCATAGGACATTGCACATTGGAAGGTAGCACCGACATTCTTTAAACCGAAAGGGAGCTTCTTATAAGAAAAAGTGCCCCAAGGACAGATAAAGGCCATCTTATGTTGATCAGCGGACGCGATATTGATCTGGTTATACCCAAAAAAGCCGTCCATAAACGAGTAGATTTCACTTCCTGCACACTCATCAATAAGCTGGTCGATGAAAGGTGTGGGGAAGTTATCCTTGGGACAGGCGTGGTTAATGTCACGATAATCAACACAGACTCGAATAGTACCTTAACTTTTGTTCACAGGGACCATATTAGAAACCCAATCCGTGAGTGGAATGGGGTAAATGAAACCAGCCTTGAGAAGCTTTTCTACTTCTGCTTTAATGGCTGTGGCCTTTCGGCGGTGCACAGGGCGTAGGCGTTGACGAACATGCTTAGCACCTGGATACGTAGGTATCTCGTGCACCACTATGCTAGGGTCAATGCTGGGCATCTCGTCGTAGGACCAGTGAAGACATCACGAAATTCGCGAAATAGATCGGTGTAGAGTTGAACTTCCTCTGGAGTACAAGTGACTCCAATATGAATGTGTTCGACAATCCCTGTTATGACAAAGATGTCGATGGGTTGGGTCTGTGTAATGTTCCCCATATTTCCCTTAGAAGACACTTGGTAAATTTGAATAGGTGTTTGAAGGGGCTGAAATGGGATACACAAAGCAAACCGTTCGAGACATGTGATCATTTCCTGATGGGCAGGGAGAAACGAGGAACGATGGTGATGATCTAACCAAGGAGGTTCCTCAAGAGACATGGTCTCTATGATGGCTTCATCGGAAGGAAAAATTTCCTTTAATGGATCCAAAGTAGCATCATCTCCAAGCCAAGGGAAATGATCATACGAGTTCGGAACACCGTTTAGAGGAGCAGGTTCGGGGGGGGGGAGCCGATGCAGCGATGATTTCGACGTAGTTGAGTTCGGCGGGACTCAATGGCATCATATCGCCCCAAGATTCTATCTGATTGGCAGGAGGAAGGACCCACGGATCAGAGCATACGGAAATAATGTTAATAGGGGCGAGATTCGGAGGTGGAAGGGGAAAGACACCCATTAGGGCGGGATCCTTAAAGAGTCCAACTCCCACACTCTCGAATGATTTCGAGGTATGCTCCACGAAAGGTACATTTTCTTCGGAAGAGGAGGCAAAGAAGGAGAGCTGGTCCACCGTGACAATCTTCCCCTGATGAGGGAAACGAATGACACGAAAAAGGGAGGAAGCCACGGCTTGCATGGCGTATGTCTAACTACGTCCGAGGAGGAGGTTGTAGGTAAGATTAGCGTCGACAACTTCGACCTCCACTACTACCGTCTTCCCTTCTAAGGAGATGGGCAACCGTTGGAGGATACCATAAGGAGGGGACTCTCTTCCATCAAAGGCTTCTAATGTCGTAGGAGATTGGCTCAGTGTTGGAGAACCAATAGCTTTCCAACAGGTGACAGACATGACGTAGGTTGAGGCACCCTCATCAATGATTGTACGATGAATCGTTTTACCATTGTTGATGACCTGTATAAGGAAAGCAATTTGGTGAGGCCATCTCGGAGTATGACCCTCGAGATCAAAAGAAATCAGATCCAAGTCAGCCGGGTCTATGCCACCGATGGCCGATAGCAAGGACTTCCTCTGGGAGGGGTAGCTCTGGAGCACTTCTAGAGCGGACAAAGCAGACGGAGCCTGAGCTAAGTCCTCAATGATGCTGTAGTGGTGGGCAGCATGAGCATTAGGGTTGTAAGAAGACTTCCGGAGTACACCTTTTGGAGGGGGTCGGATAGTCGTCTCTGCGCTAGGTCTTTCGATGTGGAGTGGACCAGAACTGGACGGAGGAGCGCTGGAGGGGACCTCCGGATCTTTCCCGGTGTGAGATGGATATTCTTTTGCTCAAGTAGTGACATGGATGGGAATTGTCCTAGCCATAAATACTTGAGAGCCGAATGAAGAAGAGGGTTGCGATGGATCTGCCACCATTTGAGTTTGCTATGAAGGGAAAGGTTCTTTAAGCACAACAGGAGTCCCATCAGCACCTTTCAACAATCGACTAACTTCGGACCACCTGGGGAAGTCTTTAGTGTAGTGATCCTCATCACAGATAAGACAACGATACTTAGGTTTACATTTGGATCCTTCCTCGGGTGGAGGTTTAGGGGAGTCCTGTTTGGGCTGTTCGGATTTATTTTTAGCTTTCCCTTTCTTTTTCCCTTTCAAGGATTTATCCTCCGTGGTGGACTCGACGATGTTAACCTCGGAAGTACTTCAAGAATTAGATTGACCCTGAGAAGTGTTTCCATTAGAAGCATTCGATTTTTGCTTCCCAGGGTTCGCGGACGATTTCTTTGAAGATGCGTTTACAGAGCCAATAACACCGTCAACAGATGGTTTTGGCGGAGCCTCGAATGTTCCGGGTCTCAGGGCTCTGGCAAATAATCATATAAAGTACCTGACTGAGAATATACTAAGTCGAGGTACTGAGCACGCGCGATATCTTGCTCTTCAATTACACAAGCTCCCATGGCGATGTCTCGCGCGATTGCGGGGACAAAGGAGGTCGTGAACCAATCGGTAAGGAGTTGATCAGGAATCCAAAACTTGATCAAGCGACGACGCCATCTCCATTCATGTATATGATTGGATATATGCGTGGTCGTGTCCTATTTGAGAGACGTAAGGAGATGTATCCCGGTCTCATACCGAATGGGTAACTGAAAATGAGTTAGGAATGCCATAGCCAGCGAGTTGAAATCTTGAAATGTTCCACGATTCAACTCAATATACCATTTAGCGGCCGAGCCGGTGAGAGTCCTTTGGAAGAGGCGGAGTCGGATGGAATCATCAAGCCATGATTTGGATGAGCACCAAAGGTGATAGGTCATGAGATGGGCTTGAGGGTCCTCACCGGCTTTGCCATCGAACTTTGGGCAATCATCGGGTATCTTAGTCGGGACTGGTGGCCAATATGGGTTATGGAGGATGGGATCATTGGTCAACTTGGACACATCTAGAAGTTCCAACGTCAGTAAGAAAGGAAACTGAGGATTAAAGGACATTTGTGGCTATGGAAGAGAGGTAGTACCAGGGTTCCAACCAGGTGGTGGTTTCCCCCATGGACTTTGTTGTTGGGTCCCTATAATACTAGTGATTACCCCATTACTATTGTAGTTATACCCCTTATTTATATTGTTGTGCCCCTATTACCCACATATTGTTATTTCTGTGCCCCATAGAATCCATCTATTATTATTTTTGTGGCTTTATATTATTATTGTTAGGTCGGCTGGATTATATTGTGACTCCTTAGACTCCTATATATAGAAAGGAGGTTTTGTCATTTGTATCATCCAAGAATTGTTCATTTATGTAATGTAAAGGAGGTTGCCCCCTCGAAGAGGCTGAATTCTAAGGCGTTGATCTTTCTTTTCTATCTTTTCTTGAGCTGGTTTCATAACATTTGGTATCGGAGCTTTGGATTCTAGGGTTTCGTTGCTCCAAATAGGTCATCGTGGCATTTTCGCTATAACGTTTTTTTTGTGACGTTTCAGAAGTCACAAAAAAAACCCATTTGAGAAGAAATCACGATGAACCTTGGGTCAGAATGTCAGAGTTTTACGCGCGACATTTTCGGAGATATGATCTGAGGAAGTTGGTCTTTTTGCAGACTCCTGAATTACACTCAAAACAGGTGACCTGGGGAAAATCGTCATAACTTTCTTTTGAGCATCGGATTGAAATTACGTAAGAAGGTACAGAAAGAGGACGGAATGTAGTTTTCTTTTATATATTTTTTAGAGTCAAAGGTTGAAACAGTGACATGTGGCTCGTCGTACAAGTTCACTCTACTGAACTAGTCTATAATCAAGTCATTGTGGGAGATTTCGCATAACTCTTCCTTGGAGAATCCAATTTGGGTCAGACTTGTGGCATTGGAAAGAGGACACAGAGGGATACTATAGGTCACAAATTCAGAACTAGATAATCAGAAAGTACAGAGATACATCGGAGGCAACATCGAGCTCCTACAAAGTGAAAAAAGGTGTGTAGATTTTCTTTAATTTTTGCTTAAGCTTGGTTTGAAAATTTATTTTGAAGGAATTCAAAAGGCATATTAGAGAATTATTATCGGTAACTGATGCCTCGAGGAAAGAAAATGCAAACACCTAGTAAGGAGCCTGAAATCTCTAGCATGACTCATGAAGAAGAAGAAGAAATGCTATATGATATATCAAAATTACAAGAACAAGTGCAACGAGTGTCACTTGCACAAAAAGCAACAGAATCTAAAATGGATGGTTTAAGGAAAGATGTAGAAGCTAAGATGGATGGTTTAAAGAAAGGTGTAGAAGCTAAGATGGATGGCATGGAAGCTAAGGTGAATGGCATGGACGCTAAAATTGATGGCATGGATGATAAGATGGATAAGTTGCTACAAGAAATAGTCACTAAGGGTGAAAGAGTACTAAAGGAAACTCATGATGAGAACAAAATAAATGTTAATCATGATTCCATAGACTCTAATGTTGGATCGAAGACTCACCATGTTCCAAAAATTGATATGAGGAAGTTTGATGGCAAGGATCCTGCCACATGGATATTACAGATGGAGCAATTCTTCGATCTCAATAATGTGCAAAACACACAAAAGGTACGTATGGCAACTTTATATTTGGAACCAAATCAGTTTGTATGGTATCAATGGCTTTGCTCTCGTAAACAATTTATCACTTGGGAAATTTTTACGGAAGAATTGATAGCACATTATGAGGATACAAAAAGAAACACTTTTTTTAGCCAATTGATAAGTCTCAAACAAAAGGGTTCAATAATGGAGCACATTGAGGAGTTCCAAAAATTGAACATAAGGGTAAAAGATATTCCAGAGGAGCATAGGATTGATGTGTTCATAGGGTCTTTAAAGGATAATATCCAACATGATGTGCGCCTTTGGGAACCTGATTCATTAGAGAAGGCATTCAGGTTAGCAAGAAAAATGGAAAGCAAAATTATGGCAACTAGGAAGCATACCATTCACAACTATAAAGACAGAAGTGTTGTTGCCCATAGTCTTCCACAACCTACAAGGTTGACACCACAACAATTGGAAGAAAAAAGAGCAAAAGGGCTTTGTTACAATTGTGATAGCAAATACACAAAAGGTCATAAGTGTGCTGAGAAGAAATTATTCTACATAGATTGTGAAGAGGAAGAAGAAAAGGAGCAAGAAAGGTCAAAAGAAGAGGATATATTCCAGGAACAAAGCCTAGATGAAGAACAAATAAATCCGACCATATCTTGTAATGCATTGGCGGGAATTACCACTCCTCAAACCATCAAGATAGAAGGACAAATCAAGAAGAAAAAGGTAATAGTGTTGATTGATTCAGGAAGCACCCACAATTTTATTCATTGTAGGGTAGCAAAAGAATTGAATTGCTTCCTATATCCAGCACCAGAGTGTCAAGTGATGATTGCAAATGGAGGAACAATAAATTGTTCTGGAAAGTGCCATAATATCAAGCTATCCATGGGAGAATATGTATTGACTAGCCCAATGCTTTCCATTCCAATGGGAGGTGCTGATGTTGTACTAGGAGTCCAATGGCTACAATCCTTGGGTACAATAGCTTTTAATTTTCAAGAACTTTTCATGAAATTTTCTGTGGAAGGAAAGGAAGTTGAATTAAGGGGTATTGCAGGGAAACCAGGAAAGATAATCAGCTCTAATGGCATGACAAAGCTTCTAAAAAAGGAGCAAAGAGGTGTAATTGCACAATTATGTTCGCTAGATGTTTCCACATTGGAATCATCTATTTCTCCAGATCTCCAAAAAGTCCTGGACAATCATTCCAAGGTATTTGAGACTCCCAAAGGTCTCCCACCTATGCGTGATCATGATCATGCTATTCATCTGATTCCAGGAAGTGTTCCTCCAAACATCAGGCCGTACAGATATCCATATGTCCAAAAAAGTGAAATTGAACGTATGGTTGCAGAAATGCTAGAGGCTGGTATAATTCAACCGAGTCAAAGTTCTTTCTCAGCTCCAGTAGTATTGGTGCACAAGAAGGATGGATCATGGCGCATGTGTCCAGATTATAGGGAGCTCAACAAGCTCACTATTAAAGATAAGTTCCCCATTCCTGTCATTGATGAATTACTGGATGAATTGCATGGATCAATTTACTTCACCAAGTTGGATCTTCGTTCGGGATATCATCAAATCAGAATGAAGATTGAAGACATTCCGAAAACGGCATTTAGAACTCATGAGGGTCATTATGAATTTTTGGTCATGCCTTTTGGCCTTACCAATGCACCTTCAACATTTCAAGGTTTGATGAATTCAATTTTCAAACCATTCCTTAGAAAATTTGTGTTAGTATTTTTTGATGATATACTAATCTACAGCAAGTCTTGGAAGGATCATGTTGAACATGTTGACAAGGTGCTACAACTATTGGAGGAGAAACAATTATATGCAAAAAGATCCAAATGTTTCTTTGGAGTCCAGGAGGTGGAATATTTGGGTCATATTGTATCTCATGAAGGAGTTAAGGTAGACCCTAGCAAAATTAAAGCCATTAAGGAATGGAAAATCCCCACATCCATAAAGCATCTGCGAGGATTTCTTGGGTTGACAGGGTATTATCGCAAGTTTGTTAAGAATTATGGGAGAATAGCAGCACCTCTAACAACATTATTGAAGAAAGATTCATTTTCATGGACTCCGGAAGCAACAAAGGCCTTTGAACATCTTAAAGAGGCAATGTGCCAAGCACCGGTCTTAGCTACACCGGACTTCACAAAAACCTTTATTGTGGAATGTGATGCTTCAGGAAATGGAATTGGTGTTGTTCTAATGCAAGATGAAAGACCCATTGCTTTTGAAAGTCGTCCAATCAAGGGAAAGTTTTTAAGCAAAGCTATTTATGAGAAGGAAATGTTGGCAATACTCCATGCACTTAAGAAATGGCGACCCTACCTAATGGGAAGACACTTCAAGGTAAAAATGGATCATGATAGCCTTAAATACTTTTTAGAACAAAGATTATCCTCTGAAGAGCAACAAAAGTGGGTCACAAAGATGTTGGGTTATGACTTTGAAATCATCTACAAAAAAGGGAAGCAAAATGTGGTGGCAGATGCACTCTCAAGAAAGGATGAGGATGTGGAAGCATTGTTGTGTGCCATTTCTATTATCCAACCAGATTGGATAAATGAAGCAAAGGAGGAATGGAAGAATGACGAAGAAGTGTGGGCACTTATTCGAAAGCTACAACAAGATTCAAGTACTTCTGATACATTTAGCTGGCAAAATGATTCGTTATGGTACAAAGATCGCTTATACCTCTGTAAGAATTCCCAGCTAAAACAAAATATTCTTATGGAATTGCACACTTCTCCCTTAGGAGGGCACTCAGGATTTTTAAAAACTTACCACAGGGTTAAGAAGGAATTTTTTTGGGATGGCCTTAAATCAGATATTCAAAAGTTTGTGGCGGAATGTTTGGTTTGCCAACAAAATAAAGTTGAAACAATTAAGACACCGGGTCTATTACAACCTTTATCCATTCCAAGCCAACGTTGGGAGGAGGTTTCAATGGATTTTATCACAGGTTTACCCAAGTCTGAGGGAAAGAGTGTCATCATGGTGGTAGTTGACAGACTTACCAAGTATGCACACTTTTGTGCATTATCACATCCATTTAAAGCCAGTACAGTTTCTACTGCATTTATGGAAACAGTTCAAAAGCTACATGGAAACCCAAAGATTATTGTAAGTGACAGAGATCCCATTTTCACTGGAAATTTTTGGACATAATTATTTTCTTGTCTTGGTACTCAGTTAGCTCATAGTTCATCTTATCATCCTCAATCTGATGGGCAAACTGAGATAGTAAACAAATGTTTGGAAGGATATCTTCGTTGCTTTGTATCTGATAAACAGACACAATGGGTCAAATGGTTGCCTCTGGCTGAATGGTGGTATAACACTTCCTTCCATACAGCAACAAAAATGACCCCATTTATGGCACTTTATGGGTACCAACCACCATCAATCACATCATATTTAAGAGAAAATTCTAAGGTTCAGGCAGTGGAACATCACATCGAACATCAACAACAAGTCCTCCAACTCTTAAAGGATAACCTCGTGTTGGCACAAAATAGAATGAAACAACAGGCAGATCAACATCGCAGTGAAAGAAGTTTTGATGTAGGTGATTGGGTATTCCTACGGCTACAACCATATAAGGAAATGTCACTAAAGCAAGCTAAGGAGGATAATAAATTATCACCAAAGTATTATGGTCCATACAAGGTGTTGGAAAAGATTGGTACTATGGCATACAAATTGGAGCTTCCTGCAGCTTCTCGATTGCACCCAGTTTTCCATGTTTCATGTTTAAACAAGGTTATAGGCGACAAGCTCCCAGTTCAAACAATATTGCCAGAACTTAACAAGGAAGGAAAAATTATATTGGAACCGGAAGCAGTCACAGAAACAAGAACTCGACAGCTACGAAATCGATCAATTTCAGAGTATCTTATCAAGTGGAAGAACTTATCCGCTGAAGATTCCACATGGGAGGATGAGAATTTTATGTAGAAGTATCCAGAACTGCTCAAGCGTTGAGGACAACACTTTTTTGAAGGAGAGGGGCATGTTGGGTCCCTATAATACTAGTGATTACCCCATTACTATTGTAGTTATGCCCCTTATTTATATTGTTGTGCCCCTATTACCCACATATTGTTATTTATGTGCCCCATAGAATCCCTCTATTATTATTTTTGTGGCTTTATATTATTATTGTTAGGTCGGCTGGATTATATTGTGACTCCTTAGACTCCTATATATAGAAAGGAGGTTTTGTCATTTGTATCATCCAAGAATTGTTCATTTATGTAATGTAAAGGAGGTTGCCCCCTTGAAGAGGCTGAATTCTAAGGCGTTGATCTTTCTTTTCTATCTTTTCTTGAGATGGTTTCATAACATTTGTTCGGATGGGCCTGGCCTGTAAGGGTTCTGCCCATAGGGATTATGCCCGTAGGGGTTCTGTCCGTAAGGATTCTGTCCATATGGATTGTCCATAAGGATTCTATCCATAAGCAGACAGTTGACCCTGGGTCTGCCCCCCAGCACCCCATGGATTAGCAGCTTGACCTGTAGGTGCAACACACTGTTGCTGATAATTCTAATAGGGGGTGACCTGCATTTGTTGATAATTTTGATAAGGGGTAAATTGAGTTTTCCCCTGGGGTTGCTGGTAATCATACAATTGCTGGGCTCCATACTGAGCCTAGTAAGAAGGCTGCGCTTGGTAAGAAGGTTGGGATTGTGACCCACCTTGCATCAGATAACCAATTTGATTTTGGAGCCCAGAAGGATGTCCTTGAGCAGGTTGAGCTTGGACTATTTGGCCGGAAGGTTGTCCTGGTTGGGTTTGGGACAGACCTGTTTGCCCAAAAAGATGAGCTTGTTGGGTAACAGGTTGTCCTTGTGCAACCGAGGGTTTTCCTTGCGGGATAGATGGTTGAGCGGGCTGGACGGCCGGTTGACCTTGAGGTTGGCCAGCCTGTCCAAAGGGATGACTAGGGTGGGTAGTGGGTTGGCCCTGCCATGCAAAAGGCTGACCCCCTTGTCCAGAAGGATGACTAGACTGGGTAGTGGGTTGGCCCTGTTGTACGTAAGGTTGCCCCTTTGCCCAGAAGGGTACCCCTGTTGGACTGCCGGTTGACCTTGTGGAATATAAGTTTGTCCTGCTTGTCGATAGGGATAACCCTGCTGGATACTAGGTTGACCTTGTTGGATGTAATGTTGTTCTGGTTGTCCAGACGGGTAACCTTGCTAGGTACCAGGTTGCCTTGGATAGCCAGAAGGTTGAGTCAGATAAGTAAAAGAAGGACCACCAGCAGCCGAAGGTTGTCCCTGATAGGGTTGTCCTTATAGGCCCCCAGGTTGTTCTGGGTAAGACTGGCCATAATATTGCTGCCCTTGGGGGGTTTAAGTATAAGATGGCTAGCCTTAGTTAGGTGGTCCCTACAGCTGTGCAGGCCTTGCTTGGACCCCATGGAAGGTGGTGGCATTCCAAGCAACGGATAATGGTACCGAAACCTCAACAATGGGTTGAGTAGGCAAGGGTTGAGAAAGCTGAAGGTATTGACCAGTAGAATCGTAATAATAGAATGGACCTTGTGCATTCGGATCCTGAACAACTTGTCCATAGGCATCATATGGCCCCCCTCCTGGGACGAGACCAGAAGAGGGTGGACCACTTTGTGCAGGATGGATAACTTTAGGTGTGTGTGCCAGTTAGCCGCTACTCACTTGACCGTGATGGGGACCAGCACCAGTGTTCAAAGCTAAAGACATTGTAACAGCACTAACAACCGGAGTTGAATGTGCCACACAAATAGTTGGATTCGTTGGAACTCATGTGGCAAGAGTAGTGTGGACTTGTGAAACAAAAGATCCCGAGGTGGGAGTGATGTGGGGGTCCCACATACTCGAAGCAGGGATCCTTGCACTTACCTTATCCCTCAACGACTTGTAGCGTGGGGGGAGCGAAGAATTAGCTGGGATAGGAGTGTCAATATTCGACAAAACAGGTGTCTCACTCAATCTAGGAGATGTCTCATCCATGTGAGAGGTAGACATTGGAGACGAAACACCAGGGGGGGTAAAAGAAATATCATCCTCTTCAGGCTCCCAGATGGGGTTCCAATGAATTTCGTAACCTTCGTCGTCCGGGGTGCGAGAGTTGATTGGTTGGATACTCGAGATAACAGGAAGAGTATCACTTACAACCGGTACCTCAGGAGCAACAGAAGACAGAGACCCTTGATCACTTGGAACGGGAGTCGACGGTTCAGCCAGGATGACAAACTTCAAACAAGACCTAAGGGAATCTAATGATAAAGGACCCTACTCAAACTAACGCACACAAGATCTAACCAAGTAATGTTAATCGTGGCCAAATAAATTTTAAGACGCAAGGACACAACTTGACCTTTTCATGTTTTAAGAGTCGAGAAAAGGACAAAAAGGTGACTCTAGTCGCCTTCGAATGTTTTGTGAGCCCGAAGTGACAAATTGCTCAAGTGAGCCTTTTCTTTTAAGGTGTCTGAAAAGGATCAAAAGTGACTACTCTGGAGAACTAGGTAAAAGGGTTTACCAAACAAATCCGTAAAACTACATATACACCTTGGCAATCGTATGAAAACCAAGGACTTCCCGTACGACAGTCAATCTTCTCGAATGCTGTGTTCGGTGCGTTACGGCTTGTAAGGCGGCAGACACAGCTTCCTGTGGATAAAGGATGATAACCTAGTGGGGTCTCCCCTATATACGCGATGGTACGTGGGAGCTCAAGTCCGTGATAGACCACTATCGAGTCACAAAAGGAGGAATCACCCAACCGTAATGTGAAACAACAGTGACTAGGTTTAACGACGCCGGAGCACGTCTCTAGCCTAGACCTCTAATCAGTGAGCGTTATGTTCCAATGCATTTTTAAGTTTATTCAGTTCATTTTATGGTTGATCTTTTATTAAGTTTCAATTTCCAGGTCCTACCATATGTAATCTCTCACAATTCCCTACATGCAAGCTATATGCCAAAGAATATCATTTCGTTCGATGAATACTAACTACGGGAGAGTTAAGTATTTTTCAAACAAACAAAATGACCACAAACAGTAAAGAACCACTCTAATGTAGCTAATGACAAGAAACTTTTTCTTGTTTTAAATCACTAATCAATGAAAAGCTTCTAATTTCAAATAGCTAATTCAACGCAAAAGAGATTGTTCGTTTACTCTTCAATGGAAAAGTGCACTAAACAAATTTTGAGAGATAATAACACCTAGTAAAAGACAAATTTCACTCAATGAGACCACAATCGAATCCCCAAAACACCAAGATAGTCCTTCAAACCGAGACGAAAACACAAAGACCTCTATGAGCTATGTAATCTAAGCCCGAATGAAGCCAAGCGAAATCCAAGCGGAAAAGGAGCAAATCACTTGAATACCAACAAAAGGCTTTGACAACTACTGAGCAAGTGCGAAAAGTAATCACAAAGTTGACTGGACGATAAAAGAACCCAAGACTCCTATGGAAGGCTTGATGCACAAAGCCACTAGATGCCCTAGGGCTGAAATGTGAAATCGATAGAAAGAGGAAAACATCCGAAGGATGGAGGTCTAAAATCAGTCAAACAAGGATCAAACACACTCCAGTAATCGAAAAATACGTGGCAAGATACAAATCCAAGCTCAGAGGGCTTGAAAACAAGCAAACTGGAAAAGTTGACAGGCCTAGCGCGACTGTTAGGCTGCAACTCGCACTTTTATGGGATTGGCACGAGTTATCTTTGAGCAACATGCACCAATTGGCGCGACTGTTAGGCTAAAAAGCGTGCTAATCAAGTTTGCTAAGTCAAAAACAGAAACAAGCAATCCAGGGCTTGAAAACAGTATCTAGGCAAACCAGGAAGCAAGAAATAACAAGAAATCCAACCCAGAAATCTATCTAAGCAATCAAAACAAGAGAGACCAAAGAGACAAGACAAACTCCAAGTTGTTTAGTCTGTAAACCAAACCGGAGATTGACTAAAGTGGCGTTGATCTACTTCGCTAATGCAAAGCAATAACGTTTCGAAGGCTACCTGGCCGTACTTCAGGCTCCATCTAAAGTTTACAAATCAAACAACAACTCCCCAGCGGAGTCGCCAAATTGTTGTGGAGGTAAATCCTCTCTGCGGACAGAGACGATCCCTACTAGCCCAGACCGGGTCTAGCAACAATTACACAATGCTATCATGTAAGTTCCTAATTGCAAATAAAAAGTGGATGGTGAGAACCTACTTGGATTCCAACGCTAATATTCATAGAAGAGACGTCGCTCTCGTTCCTTTGCCTCGGCCGGTCACGATCCCCACGATCTTCGTGATTGGACACCTGCACATGCAAAGAACAACACGAATACAAGCATAAAATCTAGTAGATGCAATTATATATCAGTTAGAAAAGATATAACTCAACATCAAACATAGGACAATAAGAGTGGAACCATAATGATAGTCATCTATTATTGATAAATAACAAAGAAGAATACAACCATTGTTCTGACGTCAAATCCTCCTTTGGCTCGGTAGTCAGCTACACACGTCTTGCAAAGCTTGTTGGGATGGGAACAAGCCTCTCTCTCTTTGGGTGACAAGAATCTCCTTACTTAGATTTGGCCTTATGGGTGCAAAGAAGGCTCTTGTAGCTTAAAACTCTTGAACTCCTGGTATTCTCTATCACTGTGCTGGAACTATTGACTAGCTTGCTCAAGGCATAGAGGCAAGCTTTTATAGGCAGAGATGGAAGAGATAGGATCAACCACATTATTCATGGGATTGGATTTATCATTTGGAAACTTCCATGAAAGGTGGAAAACCACTTCCCTTCTATGGAGATTCGAAGCCAAACCATCCTAACTCAACATAGATTCAGTTGGTGAATGGGTTGAGGAGAACCTTCGGAAGCTTGTTCATTGAAAACTTTACTCAATTCGGTTGGCGCGAGTGCGACTATGAGACAGAGCGCCAATGGCGCTCCCTCTTTAGAGGATTTCCCTCATTGGCGCGGGCAGTACACTGTGGACCTGCGCTAATGCAAAAAGAGTTGTTTTCATGGATATTCTGTAAGAGATGTCTTAAGGGCATATGAAGCTCATACTTAGAGGAATATGATGCAAGTGGTTTCAGGTCATGTCACTTCTCACAGGTCCTGGAATGAGTCCTCCAGTGTGCGGGGATAGGGGTATCAGGGACGGTGACAAATGGTGACAAATTCTGTGTAACAGAGCTTAAACGCTGGGGGAAACATCTGCTCATTTCTTATGTTTATTTGTTTAATGAGCATGAAGCTCGCGTTAAAATTGCTCAATATAACGGTCATTTCTTGACTTTACCATTAATAGCTTTGTTCCTTCAAATATTGTACTGCATGCTCAATTGCTTCATCAAAATAGTTAGAAATGAACAATATATGTTTGAAAAATGAGTTAAGACACTAATATTTTACTTGAATTACAAAAAAAGTAATTTAAAAGTGCTTTTACCTCTCATTTTACCATTTCATTTGAACTTTGACTTGTTGAAGCTTTGGAGGTTCTTTTCCCCCTTGATTTTCACCAACTGATTTCAGGAGATTCTGTGGATGATTTTTGGTGCTGTCTAGAGCAGGTAGGAGCTAAAATTGAGCTCTTTCATTTCATCTTTCCATTTTGCATTCTGAGCTTGATTTCTGGTTTTTCTGAGCCTCTGGGGTTTGAAAAACTCGCTCTTGGCCCCATCGCACCCTTTTTGGATTGAAAGGTGCATTGCATGTTGGCCTACTCACTCGGCAGTTGACATGCAATTCACCCAGGACTAAGTTGGAGGTGCGATGGGCGTAAGGAGGGAAATTTGTGCACAGTTTTTAATGGAAATTTTTGCTTGTTTCTCACCAAATCAGGATCTAACTCTTCTCTTTTTTGCTTTCAGAGATTTGTTGGAGTAATATGACTATTACATGGCGAGAACGTGAGCATGAAGAAGAGGACATGCTTGCTTTACATGATCCAGTTACAGTAAAATCACTGCGGAACTGTGGCCTGTTGAAGTTTTTCCGCATCTCTAGCATGAGACAACAAATCAACTTGCTACAGTATTTGCTCGATGCTTGGGATCCTACCAACTAGGTGTTCCAGATTAGGGGAAAATCCATCCCCTTAACTATAGTGGACATCTATTTTTTGACCGACTTATCGAGGCAGGGTGCCCCTATCTCTTTATCAAGTTCGGCCCGTGGAGGTGAATCTGTGAGAGATTATGTTCGCAGGTATTGCAGAGAGGGATCTCAGCCAAGTAAATACGGCAAGATCATCATCCGAGCTGTCACTAATAGGTCTTTGAGGACCATTGTGTTCACCTTTTGTAGGATGGATGGTGGTGTGGCTCTCCATGTGGCCAACCGGTCTTATATGCAGTATGCCTTGGAATGTCTTGAGCCAACGGTGTTCAACTGGTGTGATGCAGTACTCCTTGTGATGAAAGAACAGTTGACCAAGGTGAAAAACGGGATATTGAAGAACTTTGGGTATGGTTCTATTTTGACCGCCTTCGCCTTGGAAAGGATACCACTGACGCAGCCGCGGTATATTGCACTTGGCTTACCTCCACCGACCGAACCACAAATGCAGAGATGGGTCGAACACATGTCTAGACATGCTGGTCAGTCTCAGATTTATTTTTCTGATACCTTCTTCGGGTGTTTTGATTGTCAAGAGATGGTTTATTTCGAGTACCCATATGCTAGTATGGACTTCCGGGGTGACTCAGATTTGGTACTGTCGGCTGGCGAGCAGTGGGGTGCCATTGGTAAATTCTTGATCATATTTTTGTTTATCATTTTTCTTTTATAATGTCCATGTGCTTTATTCTATCAATACTAATCAGAACTCATGTGCTCATGCAAATGTTGGTCCCGTTCGGCCAGTAGTACGCCTAAGACGGCCAACCGCCACTCTAGCAGGAGAGGCTATGGGAAGGGCTATCCTTCGTGACCTTGATGTGGCCGAGACTCTTTCAGCATTACAGGACCAGGTCGAGGGTCTCACTCTCGATATTCGAGATGTGAGAACTGACGAGCTGCCCCTGAGGTTGCAGCGACATACCACTGGCGTGCCAAGTCGTTGGACTAGGCTTTTACGCATGATTGTACAGGCGGTGACTTGTTATCACCAACATCATTAGACTAGGGTGCCCCCTAGCGTTTTGAGTTTTGGGTCATTTGACCAATTTTTTCTTGGTTACAAAACATTATGTGTAAACCATAAATAGTTATATATATTTTTTTGATTTTCAGAGTTTTATTTTGGTTAAGTTATATGATCCACATGCAAATATTGATGAAATGCTTCATTTTATAAATGTGAAAATGTCTATCTAACACATAATTTGCCAATGAGTCAGTTAATGTGTTTAAGCTTCTGGAAATATGCTGATATTGAATAAAATCAAATTGCCTTTCCAAAATCTTGACCCTTAGGAACATGCGATAGATAGCTGGATTTCAGACGGAGTAGATACCAGTGAGCTGTAGTATGACGAGTTGTGAGTCTAGCCTGACGACCAATTGGCATATGCCATGTGTGATGGCATCAAAGAGAAGTTCTATCAATGTGTTATATTCAACGATGTTATTCGTTGATCGACCAATACATACCCCTCTGAAACTTACTAACTCGTCACTTGGATCAAAAATGGCCCATACCACAGAAGATAGGTTCTGCGAACTACGACTTGCTCCATCGACATATCTGCGACAAATGTAAAAAGTGGATTTACTTGACCAAAACAAATACTTTAGCGAAAACAAAAATGTAACAAAAGCATATTGGTTACCACACTGAATCATGCGTAGTAACGCTTAAAGTACAACCTGTTACGAGGTTGTGCCAGTGGAATCCCATCATAATCCATTAACTCATAGGATCCTTTTGCTAACACTCGCTTAACAATATAGGGGCCCATCCATAAAGACTTGAACTTACCTGCTCCCAATTTATCGGATTCCTGGTCATAAAGCAAGACCAAGTCACCTTTTGAGAAGACACGGGGTTTGACATTCTTGTCGAACTGCTCCTTAACTCGTTTCTTATGGGCTTCGTTAGCCAGAGCGGCATCACAATGGGTTTCATCCAATTAGATTAGTTCCAAGAAACGAGCTTCCTTTTCTGAAGTTCCAGGGAGAAGGTCGATTGTGAGTTTGAGGGACGAGATTTCACACTGAACTCGTAAGATTGCTTCTACGCCATACACTAGTTGGAAAGGTGTAAACCCGGTTGCATTCCTTACCGATGTTCGGTATGCCCATAAGGCTGAGTACAGGATTAGGTGCCAACTCCTTTTGTGGACTCCAATCATCCTTTGCAGCAAGCGCTTCAAGACCTTGTTGATTTCTTCAACTTGTCTGTTGGCCTGCGGGTAATATGGAGTAGAGCTGTCGTGAGACAACCCTGAATTGGCATCTAATTCAGCCATCATGTGATTGCGAAAATGCGATCCATGATCTGTGACTATAGCCTGTGGAACACCTAATCTGGCGACTACATGATTCAAAAAGAAAAGGGAAGTTGTTTCACCAGTGTCATCTAATGTAGGCATCGCCTCGCCCCATTTGGTAAAATAGTCAACTGCGACTATGATATACCCATGCCCCCTAGCCGAGGTGGGGTTACATGTCATGAAATCGATGCCCCATTTGGCGAATGGCCCAAAAACAACTATTGGTTGCAGATGTGTGGGTGGTGCATGGCAACTTCTGACTACGGTTATGCAATCTTTGAACATTGTCGGCCAAAAGTATCCTGCTCGTAAATTTTTTTACATCGTAGCATAACTGGATTGATGCCCCCCACACGCGCCTGAATCGTAATCATTCAGGCTTTTTTCGGCCTCCTCATGGGTGAGACACCTCCTCATAACTGTATCGACACCACGATGGTAAAGTGTGTCACCGACGATCATGTAGTCTTTTGATTGGTAGCGAATACGTTTTTGTTCGGAGCGAGAGGTATTAGGCGTATACTTTTGGGTTAGGAGATAAATGATTATATCTCCATACCACAGATTGCTTGAATATATCAGAAACAAGGATTCATCCACGATTGTTTCTTCAGATGTTTCATCGTTGGATGATGATGGGAGATCGCATAATAATTCTGCGAAAACCAGGGATTTCTTTGACTTGGATTTTACAAATTCCAGATCAAACTCTTGTAGAATTGCTATCCATTTTGAATATTTTCCCCCCAGCAACTGTCGCGACAATATATAAGTCATGGGGTTGCAATCTCACAGAATGGTAGTTTTTCGAAAGAGGAGATAGTGTCGAATCTCTGTATCGCTTGAACAGCTGCGAGCGCTAGCTTTTCAACATAACAATATTTGCTTTCTATATCATTTAAGTTCTTACTCAAATAATATATAAGATGTTAAATTCCGTTGTCTTCTTGAACTAAAACCATTGCGATGGTTGTATCTGTTGCAACCAGATACAGGTTAAAGTCTTTTTGATAATCGGGAGCGTACATTAATGATGCTTTCATTAGGGTCTCTTTTAAAGCATCAAAGGAAGCTTGCGCAACCTGATCCCAGACGTAGGGCACTTCCTTTTTCAATAGACGTGTATAACCTTTAGCAAGTTTGGCGTAATTTGGAATGAACCTCCTCATAAAGTTTGCTTTCCCTTGGAGTTTCTGAATCTGAAGCAAATTTGAAGGTGGAGGCAAATTTATGATTGCCTGAACCTTACATGGGTCGAGACGAATCCCGTCCTTTGAGACTACAAATCCAAGTAAACGACCAGAACTGACACAGAACACACATTTGTGTGGATTGAGTCGTATCTTGTAGTGTCGGCAACGTAGAAATATCGCTCTTAAATGCTGCGGATGATCAGTCCGCTTTCGCGAATGAGCCGGAAGGTCATCGAGATACGGTTGAATGTGGTTTTTGATGTCATGGAAGGCATAATTCATTGCCCTCTAAAATGTTGCCCCTACATTCTTTAGACCAAAGGGCAATTTTCGATATGAGAATGTGCCCCACGGACAAATGAATGCAGTCTTTGATTGGTCCTGTGGGCGGATATTTATTTGATTATACCCGGAGAATCCATCCATAAATGAAAAGATTTCGCATCCGGCACACTCATCAATTATCTGGTCAATGAAGGGTGTAGGGTAGTTGTATTTTCGACAAGCTTGATTTACATCCCTATAATCGACGCACACTCTAATCGTTCCCTGTTTTTTCATAACAGGAACAATGTTCGATACCCAATCGGTTAGAGGAACCAGGTAAATGAAACCAGCATGGAGAAATTTTTCAACTTCTGCCTTGATGGCAGCGGCTTTCTTGGGGTGCACCTGCCCTAGCCGTTGTCGTACTGCTTTGACATCTGGATACATCTTAATTTTGTGTTTAACGATACTCGAGTCAATGCCTGGCATTTCATTATATGACCAAGCAAAGACATCTTTGAATTCGTGGAAAAGAGCGTTATATATTTCTAGTTCTGAAGGAGAACAACATTTGCCAACATAAATATTCTCTATAACATCTATTTTGGTCGAGATATTTATGGCGATAGTCTCTTCAATGTTGGACAAGTTTCGCTCGGAATCCACCGTGTTTACAGTATTTGATAGCAAATCAAAGACTGAAGGATGATGAAGGTCATCAGGAGTATCTTCTTCAAAATCCGGAAGAAGGGAACGATGGTGGTAATCTTCCCATGGTGCCCCTTCAATTACCATTGATTGAAAAATTCCTTCGTCGGTGTAATGCACTCGCGACCAAGGATCTGAAGGGGTGCCATATTCCTTAGACCTATCTATCCAAACGCTTGATGAGCGTTGATTTGGCTTTGCCTCCCATGAAAGGAACATTGATTGCTACAATATTTCCATTGGGCTTGGAGGCAATACCTGCGTATGATCCATGTTTATATCATTTTCTGAGATCTTTTCTTTCGAACATATCATATTGCAGGTTCCTACCGATGCTACTTCCGCCAGATTTATTGGAGGCAGAAGGGCAAAAGTTCCCATTAATATAGGGTCTTTTAGTAGGCCTACTCCGATATTTTGAAGCGAATGGGGGCTTCCATGGATCATTGGAATGCTTCCCGTAACTTGAGAACCGTTGGGGAGGAAGGTTTGTTGATCGAAGATTGTAATCCCCCCTTGAAAGGGAAATGCAATCTTCCTAAAATAGGTCGACACAACAACAACCATAGCATATATCCATGGTCTTCCCAGTAGGATGTTGTAATCGAGGTTTCTGTCGATTACTTCAACATCTATTTCTATTGTTTTCCCTCCTAGTTCAACCTGTAAGTTACTTAGAATACCATAAGGGGTATATGTTCGTCTGTCGAATGCTTTTAATGTTGTCGAAGATCACGACAAGGTGGGAGATCCCAAAGTTTTCCAGCAACTCATCGACATTATACATGTAGATGCCCCCTCATCAATAATTGTTCGATGAACAGTTTTGTTGAGGGTTTTCACTTGAATGAGGAAAGCTAGTTGAGCTGGTAACTGAGGATCGTATCCTTTATGATTAAAGGACACAAGATTAGAATCCTTTGGGTCTATCCCACCAATAGCTGATAATAAAGCCTGCTTTTGGGATGGAAAATTTTGCAGTAATTCAAGTGTCGACATAGCTGTTGTTGGGAAAAGTATCCATTCGGAATGCCCCTATCCCACTCTAAGGTGTGATAGTGCCTTAGCGACAAACAAGGAAAACTAATTGAGTATTTCTTCTTTATCAAATGTAAATGAGGAGAAAGGATGTAACTAACCTGTGTCTTCCGCTAGTTTGTTGATCCAATCACTCCTCTCTTCAGTGGCTCTCAGCTCCTTGCTCCTTCACCGGCCCAGCTTCACCGAGTTCCTGCAAGATCACAAGAGAGAGAAACTACACGAAGATATAGATATACATTCATAAAAAGCTCAATATCAGATTAAGCTAAACATGTAAGCATAACAAAACATCATTGGTACACAACATGTAGGAGAAACTCAAATAGTTTATTGGTAGAATAAGAAAGTCCAAGAGGAGATACAACCAAGTGAGTTCCGATCCAGCACCTACCTCCCAGCAAAGGAATCCCTTCCTCTCCTCCAACAAAGAATAAATCACCCAATGTACTAATCTCAATCTCAAACCAATAGCAATTCTCTGCAAAGTACAAAATTCCAGCCTCCTGAACCTCTGGGTGAGAGATCCATATATAGATGTAAGCAGAGAGGATGAGTCAGCTTATGTTTTGACTTGTGGCTTCTCTCTATCAGTTCTTGCTTCCACTTCGAGGTTGAGAGCCTTTTACTCATCACTAGTCGAATTCATTGAGGCAAGTGTCATTGGAGAAGATTTTGGAAGCTTCCATGGTCTTTCCACCTCATTGAATGAGCTTGCCATTTGTCATTTCCCACTCAGCGCACCCTAGTAGTGATTCCACCTGCGTTGCAATGCACCTAGCCAGTGTAGCCTCTGCATTTCAACGCAGGCAACTAGTGGAGCCTCTGAATTGATCCTGAATTGACTGTTTCTGGGTGGTTTTTGGTGGAGAACGTCTGGGAGAAGCTGTAATTGGTTGACCTTGTTCCTTTAGGAGCTGTAACAACATCTTTAGGGACTTTGGATCCCTTGAATTATGTGTTAGGATATTCCGACACATAGGATATAGTTAAGTTCAACTTGGTCTAGTATAGAGTTAGGTTAGAGTTAGGTAAAGTGTGTTTCTTTACCGTTGTACATTTTGTAACTTACAATCCGACGGTCACGATATGTAGTGATCCGACGGTTCACTCTCACCTCGGTATTACCGACACTTGATCCGTGGCTTGACACCCGATTGGTCCATGAGTTCTATTTAAAGCGCATGGAGGGTCATTGTTCGGGTAATCCGTGCATGAGAGAAGCTTATGTAAATTTTCATTCTTTGATTAATAAATTGTCTGTACCCACGTTGGGACAGGCCGTGGACTGTTTCCCTCCTTGCACTCTGAGGGTTTTAACCACGTCAAAAATACTGGTGTATTGATTTGAGATCTGGTTGTGAGCGGTGTCCTTTTGGTATTCTTTCTGAGGAACTTACCCTGTAAATTCCTACATGGTATCAGAGCTATTTGAGGGCCGCGTCCGTTGGTGATCCAAATCTGAAGCCGGTAGAACTGCATGCGGCTGTCGTTTCCTAGATCTGCTGTTTTTGACTGCTTTCGGGCCGAGAGGACTGCTCTGTTGCGTTCGGAGCATCTGTTTCAGTGAGGAACCCCTTTCGTTTCACGCGAAAAGGTTTCCGGTAGCCCTAGCTGCGTCATTTTTCAGATCGGGAGGTATACAGTGTTTTTTTTGCAGTTTACTGTCATTTTCTCTCTGCTTATTTCGGTTTCGGTTTATTTAGCCTTTTTTTTCCGGATCTATACCTTTCATTTCTGCGTATGCTCTTTGCCCTGCGACTCTGTGCGATCTGGGCAAATCAGAAACAGAAAGAAAGGATTTTTCTCATGCGTATGCTCTTTTCCCTGCACCTTAGTGTGATCTCGGAAAATCAGAAACATTGAGAAAAATATTTAGTTTTTCGGCTAAAAGCTAACTTTGAGATTTTTTTTTAAATTTCTAGTTTTTTGGCTAAAGCTAACTTCGAGCCGTAAGGTTCGTTTTTCTTTGGATATTCGTGTTGGGTTTTGTGTTTTGTGTTTTGTAGGGGAAAAGAGTCTTCCCAAGGCAAGCACGCAAATCGAGGCCCCCCCCCCTCTCTCTCTCTCTCTCTCTCTCTCTCTCTCTCTCAAATATTTTGTATAGATCAATTGGTTCAAAGACCTTTTAAGAGAGTAGAGGTCTTGGGTTCAAGTCTCCATTTTGTGGGGGCGGATTTTTTCATTCCCGCACATTCGCGCACTTTGCCGGCAACTTCAACAATTTTTTTTCAAAAAGCCATAACTTCTTCATCCGGAAGCCTTTTTCAGAGCCGTTTTTTTTAAAACCGCCTATTTTTTCGAGATCTATCCATTGGACCACTTACTTTCAGCATCTTCAGCTTCAGTTGTTTTTCAAAAAATGGAAAGTCCATGCCAAGTCATTCTTGACAGCACTAACTACTTCCAATGGGTAGCCTACATGGGAGATTTACTTAGAAGTAAAGGTCTCTTCAGAATAGCCACAGACCAAGAGAAGAAACCCAAAGATGAAGACAAGGCCGAAAAATGGGAAAATCGACAAGATCAAGCACGTGGTTTGATAGGAATGTCTGTTTCTCCTGATCTTAGATTCCACATTGCAGAAATTGAAACTCCTCATGAAGCATTAGAAAAACTTGCTAAAGTTTTTGGGATTAAAAATGAAATTAGAGCCCATCAACTTGAGAATGAGTTGCTTACTTTGGATCCTAATAATTTTTCTTGCATTGAAGATTTCTTGTCCAAATTCAAGACCCTTAGATATCTCTTGGAAGGTGTTAAAGTTAAGAAAGAAGATGGTAACCTTATTTATTCCATCCTTACTAAGTTGGGACCAGCCTACTCTGTATTTGTTTCCACTTTCCATTCTACCAGGGAAGCTTTCATTTGTCAAGGCAAAGACTACAAGCCCCCTTCCTTTGACTCCTTTTGTGATTCCTTAATAAGAGAACAAGAAAAACTCTTACACCTTGGTCTTCTTAATCTTGGAAACTCTTCCTCGAAAGCGTTAGCCGCCCAGCAGCAACCAAATTCAAAGAATCCTAAGAAGTCTTATCCTCAAAGGAATGGTCCTAAACCAACTCAGCCTCAAGATGAAAGATCATTTCAGCAATATGATAAGACCAATAAAAACAAATGGAAGAAGACTGATAGACATTGTAACTTTTGTAATCGAGATGGCCACTTAGAATCTAAATGCTTTAAGAAGATGGAAGCCTTGGAAGCCGCAATGAAGAAACATAACATCCATCTGGAGCCTACTTCAACTTCAACTTCCGGAACGGCATTTTCTGCATGTCATCGTCAATCATCTCAGTCTGGTTATGCATTAAATGTATCTTCTTCTTCTTCTCATTCTCATGAGTGGCTCATTGATTCTGGAGCCTCTTGTCACATGGCCAAAAACCAAGCCATGTTTTCTTCTTTAAATGATTGTAACACCAAAAATATATATGTTGGTGATGATAGATCTCTTAATGTTGTAGGGACTGGAACTGTTCATCTAGACAATGGTCAGTTCAATGATGTATTATGTGTTCCAAACTTATCCTGCAACCTTCTATCTGTCTATCAGATAACTCATTCAGGTGAAGGTAAAATTGTTGAATTTTCACCTCATGATGTTGTAATCAAGGATCTAAAAGATCCTAAACAGATTCTAGCTACTGGTCTTGCTGATGATTCCAAAAGGTTGTATAAGTTTCACAACTTTGGGTCATCCCATCTTCCCTCAGTATTTGTTGCTCATAATGATGAAGTGAGCAAACTTTGGCATGAGCGGTTTGGTCACTTAAACTATCGCTCCCTTCAGCATCTATGTAAAGAAAACATGGTGACAGGTCTTCCTATGGTATCTTGCAAAGATGGTGTTTGTTCCGGATGTGTACTCGGAAAACATCATCGGGACAGTTTTGACAAACGTGCCTCTTGGCACGCCTCAGCCCCTTTACAGCTTGTGCACAGTGATTTATGTGGTCCTCTTCCTGTTGCTTCATTCTCTGGCTGCAAGTACTTCTTAACTTTCATTGATGATTTCTCCAGACGCACTTGGGTATACTTCTTAAAACTCAAGAGCGAAGTATTTACCACCTTTTTGGCCTTCAAAGCATTCGTTGAAAAACAATCTGGACATCAAATTCTTAAGCTAAGAACTGATAATGGTGGAGAATATGTTAAAAATGCATTCATCAACTTTTGCACCGAAAATGGAATTCAAATGCAACATACTGTTCCATACACTCCACAACAAAATGGTGTAGCTGAAAGGAAAAATCGCACCTTAAAGGAAATGGCTAATTGTATGCTGCAATCTAAAGGACTCAGTCTTAGTTTTTGGGCCGAAGCAATTAATTGTGCAAATTATATAATCAATCGCACTCCTACTAAGGTTCTAGAGAATATCACTCCAGAAGAAGCTTGGAGTTCCATTAAACCAGATGTAAGTCACTTTCGTGTGTTTGGAAGTGAAGCATGGGCCCATATTCCAGATGAAAAGCATAAAGCCTTAGAACCTAAGAGTGAGAAATGTACTTTTGTTGGATATTCTGAAGATGTAAAAGGCTATAGACTTATTCCATTTAAGTCCAAAAATGTTATCATTAGAAGAGATGTAAAATTTGATGAAAATAAATCGGCCTGCGAGCCTAGTCCGGCGGATGTGCCACCTCTTCCTATCTCTTCTATCTTTGAAAACATTTCTTCTTCTGATGATGAAAGCGAGGATGATAATCCTTCCCCACCTTCTCAGGATCCTCAACTTCCAAGATGGGTCCGTGCTACTCGGGATGCAGCAGGTGATCTTGCCGGTGATCCTACAGATCAGCGACGTACACGTTCTCAGTTTGAAAGAGCCTCTTCTTTACTGGCTCAAGCTCCAGTAAATCATGATCCTGACACTTTTGCAGAAGCTTCAGGCCATCCACATTGGGAAACAGCTATGAATGAAGAATATCATTCATTGATGACAAATGATACATGGGATCTTGTTCCTCTACCAAAGGGACGCAAACTTGTTAGATGCAAATGGGTTTACAGAACCAAGTATGGACCAGATGGGAAAGTTGATAAACATAAAGCTCGTCTAGTTGCTAAGGGCTTTTCACAGGTTGAAGGCATTGACTACACTGAAACCTTCTCTCCAGTTGCCAAAATGAACTCTATCCGCCTTGTTCTTTCCCTTGCTGCCTCTTTAAAATGGGAAGTCCATCAAATGGATGTTAAATCTGCCTTCTTGCATGGGGACTTGCAGGAAGAAATCTATATGGAACAACCCATTGGCTTCATACAAACAGACTCCAGCCTCGTTTGTCGACTTAAGAAATCCCTTTATGGCCTCAAGCAAGCTCCTCGAGCTTGGTATGCCAAAATGGATAGCTTTCTTTTAGAATCTGGCTTTTCTAGGTGTCATTCTGACAATACTGTCTACACCAAGAAAGTGGGCAACTCTCTCATCATCCTTGTTCTTTATGTTGATGATCTTATTCTTACTGGTAGTGATCCCAACCTTATAAACCATGTGAAGTCCAGCCTTAAAAAGAAATTTGAAATGACAGACTTAGGACACTTACACTATTTTCTCGGTCTTCAAGTCTTGCAATCCCAAGAGGGTATTTTCCTTTCCCAGTCCAAGTATGCTTGTGATATTCTTCGTCATTTTCACATGGAAGACTGTAAGCCAGCCCCTTCTCCCTTTCAGTCTGGAGTCAAACTTTCAGTCTCTTGTACTTCTCCTGAAGTTGATGCTACCTTATACCGTCAACTTGTCGGAAAACTCTTGTATTTAACCCATACTCGTCCTGATCTTTCCTTTGCTGTTGGCCTTGTTGCTCGTTTTATGCAAAACCCCCGTGAAAGTCATTGGAAAGCAGCTAAAAGAATACTTCGTTATGTTCGAGGTACAGTACAGTTTGGGATTCATTACAGTGCCAAAGCAGCTCCTCTGTTAGTTGGTTTCACTGATTCTGATTGGGCTGGTGACCTTGATGATCGGAAGTCTACTGCCGGTTATGTCTTCACTCTTGGTTCAGGACCTATTACATGGGCTTGTAAGAAACAGGCTGCCATTTCTCTTTCATCAGCAGAAGCAGAGTATCGTGGTGCCGTGGAAGCTAGTAAGGAAGCCTTGTGGCTTCGTCAGATCCTATCAGAGTTTGGCTTTGAGCAGCAGCATCCAACCACACTTTGGTGTGATAATCAAAGTGCCATTCAGCTATGCAAAGATCCAGTCCAGCATCAGCGCAGCAAACACATTGAACTACACATGCACTTCATCAGAAAGCTCATTCATGACCATGTTCTTGAAGTGCAATATTGTCCAACAGATGATCAGGTTGCAGACATCTTCACAAAGGCTCTCACAGAGGCGAAGTTCACTAAACTTCGATATATGCTTGGAGTTCAGGAAGTTGTCACTAAGGGGGGATAGGCTCTAGTGCCTCCTTCCTTCTCCTATTGTGTCATATTTGTAAATCCTTCAATCCTATCCCAAGTTGTTCTTAAGGGGGGATGTTAGGATATTCCGACACATAGGATATAGTTAAGTTCAACTTGGTCTAGTATAGAGTTAGGTTAGAGTTAGGTAAAGTGTGTTTCTTTACCGTTGTACATTTTGTAACTTACAATCCGACGGTCACGATATGTAGTGATCCGACGGTTCACTCTCACCTCGGTATTACCGACACTTGATCCGTGGCTTGACACCCGATTGGTCCATGAGTTCTATTTAAAGCGCATGGAGGGTCATTGTTCGGGTAATCCGTGCATGAGAGAAGCTTATGTAAATTTTCATTCTTTGATTAATAAATTGTCTGTACCCACGTTGGGACAGGCCGTGGACTGTTTCCCTCCTTGCACTCTGAGGGTTTTAACCACGTCAAAAATACTGGTGTATTGATTTGAGATCTGGTTGTGAGCGGTGTCCTCTTGGTATTCTTTCTGAGGAACTTACCCTGTAAATTCCTACATTATGGACATTTCATGCTTATAGCTGTAAGGCACAAAAATGTCTATAACAGTTGCCCCCTAAAGTATGAGGCCGTTTACCGGGTGAAATGCTTTATTAAGAGGATCCGAAGTTCTTCCAATGCTGGGAGGAGACCTGCAATTAGATACAATACAATACATTATTTTTCATACTATTTTCATGATCCAGCTGAGGCGGGCATTCCCATGCTCAGCTTTATAAATTCATTTTTATGTACATATGACAGACAATCGTCTGATGGTAGACTGATGATTTTGATGAAATCATCATCCTTTTGGTAGGATGATTATCTGTACTGCAATGTTGTACATGTCAATGTCTTTATTTTTCCTGAATATATATCGCAGCCCGGATGGATGAAACTAGATCCGGGGTCCTCAATCTCGGCCGATCTTCACTCTAAGTACAAGTCGATCCATGTGAGAAATGTTTTGAAGTCGAACATGGAAAGACATCGCTTGATTACCAGTCAATGATGTAAACTGTTCACAAGCGCGAGAGGAATCACCGATGATGATAATGACCCTCAAGGTACTGCAGTACAATTATTGTGGTGTGAATAAAGGACTTGGTGTCGAACACCACACAAAATCTTTTGGTCGAAGGTCATTGATGTATACCTGTTGCCGGAAGTGAGAAACTTGCCAGTGAGGCATGCAAGCTTCAAAGTACTGAAGGGGGTGTTCCTAGATCAACTTCTTGGATAATGAGCTGATGTCGACAAGAAGCGATCCGTCAAAGGAGGGCCTTGATGTATCCCACATCAGTGACACGGAACGGAGCAAATGATTTTGATGGAGGTGAAAACGATCTGATGATATATGGTTTAGGGTGGCGGTCATGAAAGAATGTAGTATAATGTATGGTAGTGGATGGGACACGGTTGACTTCTCTGGATGAATTCTCTTGAACATATCGGCGACACTTGTGTGATGGATTGGTATCATTTACCCCAAAGGTGGATGGTATGGAGAGACCATGGTGATGTGACCGGTGAATGAAACAACCCAACCTGACTCAGGCACGGAGTGGAAGTGTCATGTTCAAGAGTGACTTGCTACCAATAAAGTTCTTTGAGTTTCTTCCCAATTTTTCCCCAGTCATTGCTGACCAGTACCTCTTTATTTTTGTCAAGCTTGAGGAGGATAACATATGCTTGTTTTATAATTTGCCCTTCGGGCAAACCTATTGCTATTTTTTAACGAGCCTAGCGATAGTGAAACTCGTTCTCGTCTAAAGACAAGTTTGTCACTATTTAATGTTTTTAACGAGTCTAACGACAAAGATAACTCGGTCCTTTTCATTTTTAGAGAGTCTGAAAAGGTACGTAAAGTTAACTGCGGAAGTCCTTTTTCATCATCTAATCCCTTAAGTCTGAAGCGCTCGATCTTTTTGTGCAATAATCCCTCAGGTCCAAAAAGATTAAAATCTAGAGGAGGGATAGCTCTTCTGGTAGTTTTAACGAGCTAGAAGGCCAAAACTTGGCAATCTTTTCATATTTTACGAGTCAGATGAAAAGAGCTTAAAGAAGACTCGTCTTTTGAGGAACAAGTGATGAAATGGGTAGCAGCTGATTCCAGGTAAGGGTTGGAATTTTCCAAGCACGACAGTGTCACAAGGATGGCTAGTGAAATCACTCTTCGCAGCTGTTCCTCAAAATGGGTAAACAATCAAATGGGGGTGAATGATCAGCCAATGGAAAAGTGGAGGTGACGGTGCAAACACGACCAAGGCTTTAATGGCTGATAATGTTACATTCATTGTGGTTATTTACCAGAGGATAGTTCATTTTTTAACAAGCTTAAACACAGGTTGAAACACTTGCTCGATCTTATGTTTATTTTTTAACGAGCATGAACTATCTGCTAAAACTGCTCGATCTTATGTTTATTTTTTAACGAGCATGAACTATGCCCTAAAACTGCTCGATAATCCAGTCATATGATAAGAATGTCTCATTTAAGATTCCATTTTTTATGGAGCTTGCGCCTTACAAAGCTTTGCTCCAGATCCTTTCTTTATGCAAGTTAGGAAATGACTAACCCAAAAAACAGATAAATAACCGCTCTTTGCTTGCACTCCAAAAGGTTTGCATGCCCCCAGGTGTTACACAGTAATTTGTCACCATCCCTGTTACTCTTCTTGTCGTACCTTGGAGGACTCATTCCGGGAGTTATAAGAAGTGAGAAAGTCTAAAAACACTTGCATTATGTTCCCCTGAGTATGTACTCCATGTTCCCTGAAGACACCTTCTGCAGATCATCCCTAAAAAGTGCTCTTTTTCCATTGGCGCAAGTCCACAGTATCCTACCCGCGTCAATGATGGAGATCCTCAAAAGAGGGCGCGACCATTGGCGCTCTGTCTTAGAGCAACAGTCGCGCCAACCAAATTTAGTCGTGCTTTTTGCCTTAATGCACGTCCGACTGTTGTTTCCTTCATTACATGGAGCTTTTCTGAGGATAAAAAAACAGTCTTTTGTCGAGCTTTATCCATCTTTATGGCTTTTGCTAATCCACAAAAGGTGTCCCGGTTCATCGCATCCTCCTCCCTTCTTCATCTATATAAGCTTGTCATTATGCATTGGACAACCTAGTGTTAGTGCTAGTGATTTAAGTGATTGAGTGAGAGTAGTGATGATTATTGGTCATGGAGTGTTAGATGTTGAGTTCTTGAGTTCTTGTAGGAATGCTAGTGAGTGCTAGAGAGTTTATGCTGCCGGAGAGGAGATGCATAGCAAGACACATATAGTTATTCGCTCAGCCAGGAGAAGGGTCGACGTCAGAACAATGGTTGTAACTTTTCCTGTTTATTAATTGATGAGCGACTGCTATTATAGTTCCAATCTCATTATCTATCATGGTGATGTGTTGATTTATTTCCTTTCTGACTGAAATATAGTTGTGCCTTGATGGTTTTTATACTGGTATCTGTCTCTTCCTTTGCATGTGCAGGTGTTCGTTTGTGATCTGTTGGAGCAAGGGAACGAGGATATCGACTCTGCCTCAATCATAGCGTTGGACTCCATGTTAGTCTTCTTGATTCACCTATGATGCATAACTAGGAACTTGCGTAGCAGCGTGGTTTGTTTGTGGCTAGTTCTGTTATAGGCTAGTGGGATCGCCTCTGTCCGCAGAGGGGATTTACCTTACCAACAAATTGGTGACTCCGCTGGGGAATAACTATTTGATTTTTGTCTTGCATGTTGATTTTCTTCTGCTTGCTTGAGTGAATGAGCTTCCTGAGTCAGTTTTGAGTTTATTCTTTACTGTTTGACCCATCTGAGCACTGTCAACCCGACCTGAGGTCGTATCATTTATATTTTTAGTTGGCAAGCTTAATTGGCGTGGTTATTTCTCTGACAGTCGCGCCAGTTGGCACATGTTGCTCAAAAGCAACTCGCGCCAATCCTGTGGTAGCGCAAGTTGTAGGCTGACAGTCGCGCCAGCTCTGTAAATTTTGCCTGTGTGTGGGTGGAAAGCTCATTCAGTCTCTTTATATATCTCTTTCAGCCTCTGGAACTGTGTTGAACCTCTGCTTGACTGGTCTTAGCCTGTATCCCTTAGCTGTTTGCTTATTTCTAGTGACTTTGCATGTCTAGCCTTCTGTGGGAAGTTTCGGTCTCTTGATTATCCAGTCAGCTTGTTGGTTGTGTTCTGCAATTATCCAGTGATTTGTTAAAGCTTGATCTTCTATACTCTGAATACTTCACTTCTAGCTTCTTTGGATTTCACTAGTCTTTGTGTTTTTCCTTGCTTGCATGGTTCATTTTGTGTTTTAGAATTGGTTCTATTTCATTGACTGAACTTGGATTGTGTATATCTCTTAGAATTTGTTTACATGCATCATGCCATCTTAAAGGAAAGAAAAACAAAAAATCTCTTGCATCATAGTAGTTAGCATTTATTGTTATTTGTTGCTATTAAAAAGAAAAAGACAAAATTTCGTTTCTTGTTATTAGCTACATTAGGATCTTTGTTGTTTGTTGAAGTGATCGTTTCATTTGTGAAAAAGATCTCAACCCTCCTGTAGATAGAATTCATCGAATCAAATGATTTAATTTTGGCATATAGTTTGCATGTAAGAAGTTTTTGAGATATCACATACGGTAGGACCAAAAAACTGAAACATAATCAAAGATAAACTTTAAAATGAACTCAATGAACATAACAACGCATTGGAACATAACGCAAACACTCTAGAGGTCTAGGTTAGAGACGTGTTCCGGCGTCTTTAAACCTGGTAGTTTATCGTCGAGTGGTTGGGTGATTTCTCCACGGTGAAACGATAGGTGCCAATACGGACTGTGCTCCCACGTACCGTCGAGTATATATTGGGAGACCCCTATAGGAATAAAGCCTTTATCCATAGGAAGCCATGTCAGCCACCCTACGATTCGCAATGCAGTGAACACAGCATTCACGAAGATCGACCACCCGTACCCTAAAAAGTATTCTGTGGTTTTGCGAAAAGTTTGGCACACCCTCTACCTAGTATTCCCGAGCAGTCACTTTTGATCCTTTTCGGACTCCCTAAACGAAAAGGTGCCTGTGAGCGTCTTGTCACTTCGTGCTCATTAAATATTCGAAGGAGACTAGATTCATCTTTTATCCTTTTCTCGACTCTTAAAAAATGAAAAGGTTAAGTTCATTGTCTTAAAACTTATTGGCCACGATAACATTACCCAATTAGATTTTGTTTGCGTTAGCTTGAGTAGGGTTATTTCTCGTTCAATGGCAGCTTTTCCGGTGCCCACCGGCCAAGGTGTTCCTCCTAATGGGAACCCTCGCCCATTTCCTTCTGTTGGAAATGTTGGTGTTCAGTATATCGCAACATTGTCTTTGCCTGGGTTGACCATTGGTTTACCCGTATGGTTGTTTTCAAACTCGGTGGTCTCAAGTGTGATGACTCCTGTCCCACCACCACCTCCTCCACCCGGACAACACCATGTTGATTCTAAGGTGGACCCCTTCCCTTCTTCGCCTATTACTGCGTCCTCATCTTCTACTTCGCCTGGTGAAACCTTGGATTTCACTAACCAGGTGGCTAAGAAGAAGAAGAAGAAGACCAAAAAGAAGAAGCCTCCTAAGGGAAAGGCCGTATCTACCACGAAGCTATCAGAAGTGGAACCACCTTCTACTCCTCCGTGGAAGCTTCGGTCTCCTTATCGATTATGCAAAGGGGACCATTTTCTTTCTGATGGTCCTGGCATTCCCAGGATCCTAGACATATGGTCCCGTGACCCGACTCACCTCTTACTGTCGCAAATCGATGATACCTTACTAGTTGGTAACAGAAAAGGGAAGGTTCGTTTCCCTTGTCAACTTTGTGAAGGTAATCATCTCCTTTGCCTTTTTCCACTTATGGATGAAGCTTCCCGTCTTTTCGCAAGTCTGTCGGATCCCTTACCCCAACTACCCGCTGGATATCAGCGTCTTTTTACAACTGCAGAGCGTCTCTCCACTAACCAAGTGATCAAACATGATTCCTCTTTAGTCCAGCTTTCTCTTCCTGAACCTACCTGTGCTCCGCCTGCTCCAGACCAGTCCCTGGTCGGAACGAGTGATTTATGTTCATCATCTACGCACTACTTGATCATCAAAGATGAACTATCTGAGTCCAAACCAAACGAAAGTCCACAGTTCTAGCTTACAAGTGACCCGGTCTTTCAAAAGGTCTAGCTTACAAGTGACCCAGTTTTTCCTACAGAAGTTCCATCTTTAGATGCTCTTACACCTGAATCCAAACCAGACAAAAGTCAAAAGGTCCGGCTTACAAGTGACCCGGTTTTGCTTTCTGAATTTCCAACCCTAGATGATCCTACATCTGAATCCAAACCAGACAAAAGTCAAAAGGTCCGGCTTACAAGTGACCCGGTTTAGCTTTCAGAATTTCCAACCCTAGATGATCCTACATCTGAATCCAAACCAGACAACAGTCAAACGGTCCGGATTACAAGTGACCCGGTTTCGCCTTCAGAAGTAACCTCCTTAGATGATGTTATCACTACCAAGAATGAAGAACCCACCGTCCAAATTCTATTCATTGACATAGACGTTAATGATCAAGTGAGCATCCCTCTCATTCCTTCACACCAGGAAGAAAGTCCATTAGAATCATTTCCGGCTGTCTATCCAGTCCCACCTCCAAGCAACCTAGTTGTTTCCTTCAGTTGGGATCAACTAGTTAATCCTCGGTTACCAGCCTCCATACCATTCTGAATTATAGTCCAAGTCTACCGCATGGTTATGGCTAGTACAATTATTGATGAGGGATCTCCTGTGAGTATCCTTTCTTCAACAGCTTGGGAAGCACTTGGTTCCCCACTGCTTCTGCCTGAGATGAGAAACCTTATAGGTTTCCATTGAGAAATCACTCAACCTTTAGGAATTCTTCCCAATGTACCTATCACGTTAGAAGGGAAGACTATCCAAATGGGTCTCATGGTAGTCCAAGGTCCGTTAGATTACAATTTACTCCTTGGACGAGACTATATTTATCGCATACGTGCTATTGTGTCCTCACTCTTCAGAGTGATGTGTTTTTCGTATGAAGGAAGAACGATCAAAGTCGTAGACCAACTTTCATTCCCCGGTTCACACTTCACATATAGTCATCTGCCATTCCTAAATGGTCTTATTTCCATAGGAAATGCCCCAGCACCCACCCCGTCAATCTGATGATGGCAGCTCACCCGGGCGCGTGACTGAAGCCCGGGGGGCATGCATCCTCCTTCAAAATCGAGTCTTTCCAAGTAAACCTTCATTCCATCCACTCCGTGAATGCCATGAAGCTTGGGGGCCATGTACCTCGATTTGTATGATCATGCTGGGGGCATGCAACACAAAATTGTTTAACAAGAAAAGTTCTCCATGGTTCAAGCTTGTGTAAAAATGAACCCATTTACATCCCGTGATTGCCTTTTATCCGCTAAAATTCTGCTAGATGAGCCTTGGTTGTTTCATTCCATCGCCACCATCTTTTTAGCCGATCATATGCTTTCACTTGGTTGTTTTTCCTTTCCTGAGGAACCGCAGCGATGAGTGGTTTTATTAGCCAGCCTCTTAACCTTTACGTGTTTCAAGTGAGTTCCACCATTACCGAACCAGTTACTATCCCTTATACCACTCGTTCCTTCAGGACGAGTCGCCTTTACGCTCTTTTCTGACTCGTAAAATATGAAAAGATTGCCGAGTATTTTTCCCTTTTTGACTCGTTAAAGAAAATAAAAATGGAGGTCCGCTTTCAGCTCTTTTCTGACCATTTAAAGAGGAAAAGATTGCCGAGTCGCTCCTCTTGACTCGTTAAATGGTGATAAGGGGCGATCGTTTTAAGTTCTTTTTGTCGACCGTTAAAACATAAAAAGATTACCGGGTTTTTGTCGTTTCAAACTCGTTAGTGGTTACGAAACGACGTGGTTTTGACCGCTTTTTTACTTTTTCAGGTCGAAGTCACTAATCATGAAAAGTACTCCTCGATCGTAATGATCGGGCGGTTCTTTCGGGTATTATTTTATACTTTTTCGGGCCCGAGAGACACAACTTTACGAAAAAGGACATCCCTGGAGTTTCCTTTTCTGCTGTCTTATCAAACTCTCTAAACATGAAAAGACGCCGAGTTCTTCCTTTGTCAGACTCGTTAAAACTTAATGACATCGGATTTTGTCACAACACAAGCATATGCTATCCCCATCAAGCTTGTTAAAAATAACTGGGGTACTCGCCAGAAATGGCGGGGAGAAAATAAAATTTTTGAACCATAATTATTACCGTAACGGCAGTATGTCGCTCTTGAACATGGCACTTTTTGCTTTCGTGTCTGAGGTGGGGATATTTCATCTCATATCTTTCACTTGCTTCCATGGACTTGGGTACCCCATTTGACCTCTCGTTCACTCATTTCCTCGTCATCATGACCTTTGATACATTGATGTCAAATACTGCCAATTCCGTTAATGTGCCGCCGATATGTTCAAGAGAAGTTGACCTCTGTAAAACAACCTCCCTCTGATAGTTCACACAATCTTGATTCACAACTTCATCTCTCTGTCTCATGTCGATGATGTGGGAAACATTATGGCCCACCTTCGATCAAGGTCACTCCCTCTCGACTTCAACTCATTATTCAGGGAATTGATCTAGAGACTCCTTTCCGGTGCCTTGGAGCCTACATGCCTCAATGGCAGGTTCTTCGTGTTCGACGTGAGGTTTTCATCATTGGCCTCTGATCGAATGATTCTACGGGTGTTCGACTTTAGACCATTGATTCACACGCCGTAGATTGTACCTATAGTACCTTGAGGGCCATTGTCATTATTGGTGGTACCTCTCGCGTCTGTTAACAGTTTCCACTATTGACTGGTAATCAGACGATGTTCATGCATGTTCGACTTCAACTCATATATTTGCATGCTTGGACTTGTACTCTTGTTCGGGTCGAGATGGAGCGCAAGACCCTGGATTGTGTCTGTTGTAATCCAGGCGTGATACTTGACTCATTCACTGGATGGCTGCGACCATACCTGAGTCAATTCATTGATCCTAACCAGATGGCTGCGTCCATGCTATGGATCTAGATTATTTATGTACTCTCTTATGGATGGCTGCGACCATACCATTTACATCATGTAATTGAACTATCAGTCATGTCTCTTAATACAGCTCCTCGGCGGCAGTAACTATATGTGCTCTTGTGTTTTCTTATGTGTGTTCTTGTAAAGCATTTCACCCCTCTCCACCTCTCGGACTTCATGCTTTAGGGGGCATCTGTTACACAGTAATTTGTCACCATCCCTGTTACTCCTCTTGTCGTACCTTGGAGGACTCATTCTGGGAGTTATAAGAAGTGACAAAGTCTAAAAACACTTGCATTATGTTCCCCTGAGTATGTACTCCATGTTCCCTGAAGACACCTTCTGCAGATCATCCCTAAAAAGTGCTCTTTTTCCATTGGCGCAAGTCCACAGTATCCTACCCACGCCAATGATGGAGATCCTCAAAAGAGGGTGTGACCATTGGCGCTCTGTCTTACAGCAACAGTCGCGCCAACCAAATTTAGTCGTGCTTTTTGCCTTAATGCACGTCCGACTGTTGTTTCCTTCATTACATGGAGCTTTTCTGAGGATAAAAAATCAGTCTTTTGTCGAGATTTATCCATCTTTAAGGCTTTTGCTAATCTGTGAAAGGTGTCCCGGTTCATCGCATCCTCCTCCCTTCTTCATCTATATAAGCTTGTCATTATGCATTGGACAAGCTAGTGTTAGTGCTAGTGATTTAAGTGATTGAGTGATAGTAGTGACGATTATTGGTCATGGAGTGTTAGATGTTGAGTTCTTGAGTTCTTGGAGGAATGCTAGTGAGTTCTAGAGAGGTTATGCCATCGGAGAGGAGATGCATAGCAAGACACATATAGTTATTCGCCCAGCCAGGAGAAGGGTCGACGTCAGAACAATGGTTGTAACTTTTCTTGTTTATTAATTGATGAGAGACTGCTATTATAGTTCCAATCTCATTATCTATCATGGTGATGTGTTGATTTATTTCCTTTCTGACTGAAATATAGTTGTGCCTTGGTAGTTTTTATACTGGTATCTGTCTCTTCCTTTGCATGTGCAGGTGTTCGTTTGTGATCTGTTGGAGCAAGGAAGCGAGGATATCAACTCTGCCTCAATCATAGCGTTGGACTCCAGGTTAGTCTTCTTGATTCACCTATGATGCATAACTAGGAACTTGCGTAGCAGCGTGGTTTGTTTGTGGCTAGTTCTGTTATAGGCTAGTGGGATCGCCTCTGTCCGCAGAGGGGATTTACCTTACCAACACCAGGTATAAAGTACGATTTCAAGGTTACTGTTATAGACATTTTTGTGCCTTACAGCATGAAGCATGAAATTTCCATAATCTAAGGGATCCGAAGTCCCTAAACATGTTGTTCCTAGCCCTAGAGGAACAAGGTCAACAAACCACAGCACTGAATCGCAGTTCTCCACCTGAAAACACTCAAAAACAAGCTAATTCTGGATCATGTCAACTGCTCCACTGAGCATCTGCGCTGAATGTCAACTGCTCCACTGTGTACCTGCGCTGAATGTCAACTGCAAAGAAGGTTACCTACGCTGGGCGAGTTTGGACAAGTGGCACAGTCATACCTCAAGGTGTCAATGCCCAGGAAGCTTCCAAAATGACACTTGGATCAGGGAATTCGACTGGTAATGAGTAAGAGGGTCTAGATCTCCAAGTGGAAGCCAGAACCTCCAAGTGGACTCAAGAACTGAAGTAACTGAAGTGAGAGAGGACACTAGTCATCTTCATGCCAAGCTCAAGCTGACTCATCCTTTCTCCAAAAATCCTATATATAGATCTCTCTCATGAGGTCTAAGGGGGCTGGAAACATGTGAATGTAAGGAAGTGCTGTCGGTTTGGGTTTAGAACTATTGGGTGATTTGCTTTGAAGGAGGTGAAGAGGAGATTTCTTTCTGCTGGGAGGTGATGCTGGATTGGGCCTTTTATGGTTGTATCACTTCCTGAACTTTACTTCTTCCATTAATAAAGCATTTGAGGTTCTTCTATATGTATGTGTTTCAATGGTGTATTTTTATACTTGTGTATTTGATTTATTCTAATCCTTGAATCAATTATGAATGTATGCTTCTTGTAGTTTCCCTCTCTTGCCATTTTGCAGGATCTTGGTGAAGCTGGGCCAGTGAAAGAGCAAGGAGCTGGGAGCAAGTAGCAAGGAGAGAAAATTGGATCAACCATTAGCAAAAGACATCGGTTAGTGGATCTCTTTCTCCCCTATTTTACTTTCATAAAGAAGAAATCTTAGATAGCTTTGCTTCGATTGTTGCTGAGGTACTATCACCCTTAGAGTGGGATAGGGTCATTCCGTATTGGATACTTTTCCCAACAACAAATTGGCAACTCCACTGGGGATCGTATCTTGTTGGTTGTTTATGTTTTTTGCTATTCATTTCCTAAACACAGGGAGTATCGAATCGAACTGCATTTGGAGCTTTCAAATGCAAAGTAGAGGGCAGCTACTCTAGCTCAGTTTCTGGGCATGTTTATGATTTGAAGAGCTGATCCACAAGGACTCTTAATAGCTCTTAGTGATAGCTTTTCATCCTCCTTTTCATCCTTTAGTGTGTACTTGATTGATAGCTTCTGATTTGGCCAAAAACTGTTGATTTTTGAGCAATCTGTAACCCGGAAACTGAGAAAAACGAAAATTTATCTCTTCATTGCAGGCACTGTGGAGGCAGTCTGCATTTCATCGCAGGTCCCGAAGGAGCTACCTGCGCTGAATGTCAAACTGACAGTGTACTACCTGCGCTGAACCAATTTTTCCTTATGCAACTGGGGTTCCCTGCTTTCTGTTGCCCTGTTTTCATCCCTGTTTTTGCAGCCTGTTATCAGTCAATGTGCCTATCTGAAACCAACTGTCCTTGCCACTATTCCGCCTCGGTTGTATAAAGAAACTGTATTTGTTCTTTGTGTATTTTTGACTTCATTTGCAGTTTCCCATAACGAAAGTGAACTAGTCTTGCTGTGGCCTCTTAGATCTAGACCTGTGATAAGTGTCGTTTTGATCTTAAGAGTTAGTTTGTTTGCTATTCATAGCTAATTGAGCTTTTGCTTTCGTTATATCGTTTGAATTTATGTATTTCTAGTGTCGAAACAAGTAAATCTTAAGGTGTCTTTTGATTTTGGACAAGCTTGTTTGCTTTCACTTGAAATCGAATTCAAAGTTATACAACAGCTTTCTTTTTGTATTACATCAACATTAAGAAAGAGAAAAGAAATACCTGCATTGTGCATGTGCATTTTGACAGTTTGCATGTTGATTTAGGAAAAAGTGCATTAGTGTGTGCTCTATGATCTGTGTGAAAAGATGATGTCTTTCTTTTCCCTCAGTAGTTAAGATTTTCAAAGTTGAAAGATTGAAAAGCTTGCTTATCATCTTAGACTGCATTTAGGAGTTGTACCATACATCTCGTGGTGATCCATAAAGGCAAACTGCTAAACAAGATCAACCTTAAAATAAATTTAATTTACATAACAACGCATTGAAACATAACGCAAACACATAGAGGTCTAAGCTAGAGACGTGTTCCGGCATCGTTAAACGTGATATCTTAGCGTTGAGTGGTTGGGTGATTCCTCCACGGTGAAGCGATAAGTATCAATACGGACTTGTGCTCCCACGTACCGTCGCGTATATACTGGGAGACCCCTATAGGCATATATCTTTTATCCTTAGGAAGCCGTGTCAGCCGCCCTACTAATCGTAATGCAGTGAACACACCATTCGCGAAGATCGACCACTCGTACCGTAAAACGTATTCTGTGGTTTTGCGAAAGGTTTGGCACACCCTCTGCCTAGAACTCCAGAGTAGTTTCTTTTGGCCTTTTTCAAACTCTATAACTGAAAAAGTCCATCCGAGCATTTGTCACTTCGGGATCGTTAAAACATCGAAGGAGACTACAGTCATCTTTAGCTTTCTCTCGACTCTTAAAAAGTGAAAAAGCAAGTTGTGTCTAAAGCGTCGTTATAAAATTTATTTTAAACGGAACATAATCACCTCCTATTCCCGCGTTGATATGTAGGTTGAGAACATGGAACGCCCCAACCAAGGAATTCCACATGATGGAAATCCTAGTCCTTTCTCCTCTTGGGGAGAAGTTGATGCGCCCCACATGGCCACATTGTCGCTTCCAGGACTGACAATTGGCCTGCCAATTTGGCTGTTCTCAACCAATGTAGTTCAGAACACCATGGTTCCTGAACAGTCGAGTCAACAGTTAGATCAGTCTAGAGCTACCCACCAGCCTTCTACTTCCTATAACTCTTCCTCCAATCCTTCATCTTCGCAAGGTAGAGCCGGCAAAAGCCAAGCTCCCATGGAGAGGAAGGAGAAGAAGAAGAAAGAGAAGAAGAAGAAGGAGCCTAAGGCGACTGGGGGCAAGCAAAAGACGTCTGACAAAAATCCACACACAGCACAGACCGGGCCTAAATCGCCATGTGTCATATGTAGAGGAGACCACTTCCATAGAGATTGTCCCTGTATTCCCCGGATACTAAGGGACTGGTCCCCTCGTTTGCACAGTTCGGGAGCATCAACCTCTGATAGCCATGTTGAATGCTTACCGTCAACCAGCGAAAGTGAAGGTTCAAGACATAGAGGGGGAGAAAGATCCCCCTACAGACTGTGTGAAGGCGATCACGCCATCCACCGTTGTCCCTTCTTAGACGAAGCGAAGATAATTTTGGAAGATCGTTCGGTTTCACCATTGAGACTTCCTCCTGGATACAAAAAACTCGTGCCAAGTCCTTCGTTGGTTGAGAATACAGCTGGCCCACTCAACTGGTCGGCTGAAACGTCAGTCATTGAAAATGAACCTACTGAGTCCAGACCGGACGAAAGTCCAAAGGTCGAAACGGCAATTGACCCGGTTCTCCCTTCAGAGGTTTCATCCTCAAATGACATCGTCACTGAAGATTCGTCTTCAAATGACACCCTCACTGAAGAGAATAAGGATGACACCATCCAAATTCTTTTCATCAACACAGACTCTGATGAGCGTCAGGGCAATGCGCCCATTCCTTTATCGCAGGAAGGAACATCATCAGGGTCATATCTGGCCGTGTATTCGCTGCCACCACCAAGCAACCTGCTTGTATCCTTTGATTGGAACCAACTAGGCAGACCCCGGTTGGCAGCCAGTGTACCATTCAGAATCATAGTCCAAATTTATAGAATGGTAATGGCTGGCACTATCATTGATGAAGGGGCATCTGTGAGTATCCTTTCCTCTATTGCTTGGAAAGCACTGGGTTCCCCGACGCTTTTGCCTGAGATAAGGAATCTCTCGGGTTTCGATAAAGGAACCAGTCGACCATTAGGGATCCTCCCCAATCTGCTTGTTACATTGAAAGGGAAGACCGTTCAAATGAACGTGATGGTCGTTCAAGGACCCTTGGATTACAACCTACTCCTTGGATGAGACTATATATATTGCATGGGAGCAATAGTCTCCTCACTCTTTAGAGTAATTTGTTTTCCACACGAAGGAAGAATGGTCAAGCTCGTAGACCAACTTTCATTTCCGGGATCACACATCGCAAATAGTCACATACCAATCCTGAATGGTCTATTCAATCAAGAAATGTCTCCACCCCTAGTCCTCCTTCCCGATGAGTGCGAGTGATTCGGAAAGATGGGACTGGAACCCAGGGGGCATGCATCCTGGTCTGCTTCGGGCAGAAAAAACCCTGGGTATAAGGTAGAATTTCCGCGAGAGAATATGACTAGTTCGTACCCCGTCCGTGTGTGGAAGAGGGGTTGTTCTGGAATAAGATTCTTTTTTCAAGGTTACGTGTTTGACAAGAGTCATTCACCCTTGTCTATTTCGGTAGACAGTGCCGAGGAAATGTCTTGTTTGAAAGATTAACGAAACAATCTTTGGGTAACCAAAAAGAGGCAAGTCTCCCTCAATAACACAAATGTTTTGTCTTTGAGTAGTGTTCTTCTCTTGTCGCAAGTAGCTGCTCTCTTGTCACAAGTAGCTGTTCTCTTGCGATCTTGCGAAAGATCTGTTAAAAGTTGGGCTGACGGGAAGAAAAGTACCGCATAAGACCCATTAAAAATAACGAGAAGACAAGTATCGTTAACATTAGACTGGCAAGATGACAAGTAGCTGTGAACACCCAAAGAAAAGCAGAGGTGGGGGAGAGGAGGGGCAGTCTTGAAATTGTATCTTATACCTGGGGGGCATGCAAACCTTTTGGAGTGCAAGCTAAGAGCGGTTATTTATCTGTTTTTTGGATTAGCCGTTTCCGAACTTGCATAAAGAAAGGATATGGAGTAAAGCTTAGTGAAGATGAAACTCCTTAAAAAATAGAGATCTCACAGGGGACATTTCTTATCTTATGACTGGTATTATCGAGTAGTTTTAACGCAGAATTTATGCTCGTTAAAAAATAGAAAAGCGATATCGAGCAATATTAACGCGGAATTTATCCTCGTTAAAAAATAGAAAAGCGATATCGAGCAGTTTTAACGCGGAATTTATGCTCGTTAAAAAATAGAAAAGCGATAGTGAGCAAGAGTGTCCTCCAGAGTTCAAGCTCATTAAAAAATGAACCTACCCCGGTAAATAACCACTGTGATCGTAAATTTATCAGCCATAAAAAGCCTTGGTCGTGTTTTGCACCTGCCACCTCCATTTCATTTGGCCGATCGTTCACCTCCATATGATTGTTTACCCATTTTGAGGAACAGCTGCGAAGAGTGATTTCACCTAGCCATCCTTGTGACACTGCTGTGATTGGAAAATTCCAACCTGTACCTGGAATCTGTTGCTATCCCTGTTTATCACTCGTTCCTCAAAAGACGAGTCTTCTTTGAGCTCTTTTCAACTGACTCGTAAAATATGAAAAGTTTGCCAAGTTTTGGCCTTCCAGCTCGTTAAAATGACCGGAAGAGCTATCCCTCCTCTAGATTTTAATCTTTTTGGACCTGAGGGATTATTGCACAAAAAGGTCGAGCACTTGTTTTATTCGGCTCGTTAAAGTTATCAAAAACTCATCCCTTTTGTATTGTTTTATAATTTTTCGGACTTAAGGGATTAGATGACGAAAAAGGAATTTTGGAGTTAACTTTCTGTACCTTTTCAGACTCTCTAAAAATGAAAAGGACCGAGTTTTCCTTGTCGTTAGACTCGTTAAAATGATTAAATAGCGACAAACTTGTCTTTAGACGAGAACGAGTTTCCCTATCGCTAGGCTCGTTAAAACATAGCGATGGGCTTGCCCGAAGGGCAGGTTATAGAATAAGCATATGTTATCCTCCTCAAGCTTAACAAAAATAAAGAGGTACTGCTCAGAAATGACTGGGGAACAATTGGGAGAACCTCAAAGCTTTAATGGTAGCAAGTCGCTCTTGAACATGACATTTTTCCTCCGTATCACATCGGGTTGGGTTGTTTCATTCACCGGTCTCATCACCATGGTCTCGCCAAACCATCCACATTTGGGGTAATGCTACCGATCCATCGCATCAGTGTCGTTATATGTTCAAGGGATGTTGTTCAGAAAGAGTCAACCGTGTCCCATCCACTGCCATACATTATCCTTCATCCATCCATGATCGCCACCCTGAATCATATTTCACAGATTGTTTTCACCTCCATTAAAATCATTAGCTCCGTTCCGTGTCACTGATGTGGGATTCATTAAGGCCCTCCTTTGACGGATCGCTTCTTTTCGACTTCAGCTCATTATCCAAGAAGTTGATCTAGGAACACCCCCCTCAATACTTTGAAGCTTGCATGCCTCAATGGCAAGTTTCTCACTTCCGGCGACAGGTATACGTCAATGACCTTTGACCAGAAGATTTTGCGTGGTGTTCGACGCCAAGTCCTTTATTCACGCCACGTGAATTGTACTGCAGTACCTTGAGGGTCATTATCATTATTGGTGATTCCTCTCGTGCTTGTTAACAGTTTACATCATTGACCGGTAATCAAGCGATGTCTTTCCATGTTCGACTTCAGCGCAATTCTCACATGGATCGACTTGTACTTAGAGTGAAGATCAAACGAGTTTGAAGACCCCGGATCTAGTTTCATCCATCCGGGCTGCGATATATAATCAGGATATAAAGACATTTGACATGTACATCATTGCAGCAGATGATCATCCTACTCAAAGGATGATAATTTCAGCAGAGAATTATCAGTCTACCATCAGACGATCGTCTGTTCTATGTACCGAAATGAATTTATAAAGCTGAGCATGGGAATGCTCGCCTCAGCTAGATCATGAAAGCGGAATGAAAAAATAATGTATTGTATTGTATTTTATTACAGGTCACCTCTCAGCGATTGAATGAACTTCGGATCCTCCTGATAAAGCATTTCACCCGATAAACGACCTCATACTTTAGGGGGCAACTGTTATAGACATTTTTCTGCCTTACAGCATGAAGCATGAAATTTCCATAATCTAAGGGATCCAAAGTCCCTAAACATGTTGTTCCTACCCCTAGAGGAACAAGGTCAGCAAACCACAGCACTGAATAGCAGTTCTCCACTTGAAAACACTCAAAAACAAGCTAATTCTGGATCATGTCAACCGCTCCACTGAGCATCTGCTCTGAATGTCAACTGCTCCACTGTGTACCTGCGCTAAATGTCAACTGTAAAGAAGGCTACCTGCGCTGGGCGAGTTTGGACAAGTGGCACAGTCATTCCTCAAGGTGTCAATTCCCAGGAAGCTTCCAAAATGACACTTGGATCAGGTAATTTGACTGGTAATGAGTAAGAGGGTCTAGATCTCCAAGTGGAAGCAAGAACCTCCAAGTGGACTCAAGAACTGAAGAATAACTGAAGTGAGAGAGGACACTAGTCAGCTTCATGCCAAGCTCAAGCTGACTCATCCTTTCTCCAAAAATCCTATATACAGATCTCTCTCATGAGGTCTAAGGGGGCTGGAATCTTGTGAATGTAAGGAAGTGCTGTTGGTTTGGGTTTAGAACTATTGGGTGATTTTCTTTGAAGGAGGTGAAGAGGAGATTTCTTTCTGCTGGGAGGTGATGCTGGATTGGGCCTTTTATGGTTGTATCACTTCCTGAACTTTACTTCTTCCATTAATAAAGCATTTGAGGTTCTTCTATATGCATGTATTTCAATGGTGTATTGTTATACTTGTGTATTTGATTTATTCTAATCCTTGAATCAATTATGAATGTATGCTTCTTGTAGTTTCCCTCTCTTGCCATTTTGCAGGATCTTGGTGTAGCTGGGCCAGTGAAAGAGCAAGGAGTTGGGAGCAAGTAGCAAGGAGAGAAGATTGGATCAACCATTAGCGAAAGACATCGGTTACTGGATCTCTTTCTCCCCTATTTTACTTTCATAAAGAAGAAATCTTAGATAGCTTTGCTTCGATTGTTGCTGAGGTACTATCTCCCTTAGAGTGGGATAGGGTCATTCCGTATTGGATACTTTTCCCAACAACAATTACCCCTACTTCACTTCCGCCAAAACATTTGTTTTACCGAGAGAGGCCTACCTATTTCACGTTACCCAAAGATTGTCCTATTAATCTTTCAAACAAAACACTTCTTCGACAATGTCCACAGAGATGAACAAAGGTGAATGACGACGCCCACCCTTTCACATAACTTTGACAAAAGAATCTTATTCTAGAACAACCCCTCTTCCAATCACGGACGGAGTACGGACTAGTCATATTCTCCCGCGGAAACCTACCCTATACCCAAAGTTTTCCTGCCGAAGCAGACCAGGACACATGCCCCTGGGTTCTACTCATATCCTTCCGAATCACTCGCGCTCATCGGGAGGACGAACCATGGGTTGAGACATTTCTTGCGTGAAGAGACCATTTAGGGATGGTATATGACTATTTTCGATGCGTGATCTGGGAAATGAAAGATGGTCCACGAGCTTGACCACTCTTCCTTCGTGCGGAAAACACATTACTCTAAAGAGTGAGGAGACGATGGCTCCCATGCAATATATATAGTCTCGTCCAAGGAGTAGGTTGTAATCCAAGGGTCCTTGAATGACCATCACGTTCATTTGAACAGTCTTCCCTTTCAATGTGATAGGCACATTGGGGAGGATCCCTAAAGGTCGACTGGTTCCTTTATCAAAGCCTGTCAGATTTCTCATTTCAGGAAAAAGCGCTGGCGAACCAAGCGCTTTCCAAGCAGTAGAGGAAAGGATACTCACAGATGCCCCTTCATCAATGATGGTGCCATCCATGACCATTCTGTATATTTGGACGATAATTCTGAATGGTATGCTTGCTGGCAAACGGGGTCTGCCTAGTTGGTTCCAGTCGAAGGAGACAACTAGGTTGCTTGGTGGTGGGACCGAGTAGACGGCCGGGTATCGCTTTGACGAACTTCCTTCCTACGATAAAGGAATGGGGGGATTCCCCCGTTCTCGTCAAAGTCTGTGTTGATGAAGAGAATTTGGATGGTGTCATCTTTATCCTCTTCGGTGACTGCATCATTCGAAGACAAAACCTCTGAAGGCAAGACCGGGTCAACTGTCGCCTTGACCTTTTGACTTTTGTCGGGTATGGATTCAGCTGGTTCATCTTCAATGACCGGCGCTTCTGCTGACCACTTGAGCGGGCCAGCTGGATTTTCAACTAACGAAGGACTCGGCAAGAGTGTTTTATATCCAAGAGGAAGTCGTAACGGTGAAACCGGACGATCATCCAAAACTCTTTTTGCTTCGTCTAAGAAGGGACAACGATGGATAGCATGATTGCCTTCGCACAGTCTACAGGGAGATCTAGCTCTCCCTTTTTGTCCAAGGACTTCACTTTCGCTAGTCGACGGTGTGCATTCAACCTGGCTATCAGAGGTTGACGCCACCGAATTGTGCAAACGGGGAGACCAGTCCCTTAGTATATGAGGGATGCAGGGACAATCTCTGTGGAAATGGTCTCCCTTGCATATGACACATGGCGATTTAGGCCTAGTCAGTGCTGTGTGTGGATTTTTGTCAGACGACACTTGTTTTCCCCCAGTCACTTTTGGCTCCTTCTTCTTCTTCTCTTTCTTCTTCTTTTCCTTCTTCTCCTTAGGAACTTGGTTTTTGTTTTACCAGTTCCGTCAAGAAAAGAGGAAGGAGGAGAGGAAGACTTAGAGGAAGTAGAAGGCTGGTGGGTAACTCTGGACTGGCCTAACTGTTGATTCGACTGTTCAGGAATAGTGGTGTTCTGAACGACATTGGTTGAGAAGAGCCAGACCGGCAAGCCAATTGTCAGTCCTGGAAGCGACAATGTGGCCATATGGGGTGCATTAACATCTCCGGAAGAGGAGAAGGAACTAGGATTTCCACCAAGGGGAATTCCTTGGTTGGTAGGCTCCATTTTCTCATCCTAAAGATCAACGCAGGAAAAAGGGTATGAATATTCCGTTTAAAATAAATTTTAACGACGCTTGGACACAACTTGCTTTTTCAATTTTAAAGAGTCGAGAAAAAGCAAAAAGATGACTCTAGTCTCCTTCGATGTTTTAACGAGCCCGAAGTGACAAATGCTCGGACGAACTTTTTCCGTTATAGAGTCTGAAAAAGGCCAAAAGGAACTGCTCTGGAGTTCTAGGTAGAGGGTGTGCCAAACTTTTCGCAAAACCGCAGAAAACTTTTAAGGTATGGGCGGTCAATCTTCCCGAATGCTGTGTTCAGTGCATTGTGATCAGTAGGGCGGCCGACACGGCTTCCTAAGGATAAAGGTTTTATGCCTATAGGGGTCTCCCAATATATACTCGATGATATGTGGGAGCACAATCCGTACTGGCGCTTATCGTCTCTCAGGAGGAATCACCCAACCATCAGCGAGATCGACAGTCACCAGGTTTTACGACGCCGGAACACGTCTCTAGCCTAGACCTCTATGTTGTGCGTTAAGTTACAAAGCGTTGTTAAGTTCATTCAATTTTTTTTAGGTTGATCTTTCTTAGAAGTTTTCCTTTTTGGATCACCACGAGATGTATGATACAATTCCTAAATGCAGTCTAAAGATGATAAGCAAGCTTTTATATCTTTTCAACAATGAAAATCCTAGCTACAAGGGGAAAAGAAAGACACAATCTTTTCTCAAAGAGCATAGAGCACACTGTAAATGCACTTTTCCTAAATCAACACATACAAACTGTCAAAATGAAAATGCATATATGCATGTATTTGTTTTCACTTTCTTAATATTGATGCCTAAAAAGAAAGTTGTTGTACAAATTTGAATTCGATTTCAAGTGAAAAACATAAACAAGCTCCTTTTTTGAAATCAAAAGGACGATTACGACACTTTATGATTTACTTGTTTCTACACTAGAAATGCATAAATTCAAACCAAAAGACAAAAGTAAAAGCTTAATCAACTGTGAACAGCAAACAAACTCACTCCTAAGATCAAAACGACACTTACGACAGGTCTACATCTAAGGGCGACAGTATGACTAGTTTACTTTTGTAATGGGAAACTGCAAATGATGTAACAAATACACAAAGAACAAATACAGTTTCTTTATACAACTGAGGCGGAATTGAGGCAAAGAAAATGGGTTTCAGATAGGTACACACACTGATAACAGGCCGCAAAAACAGAGACAAAACTGAGCAAAAGTAAGCAGGGAACCACAGCTGCACAAGGCAAGGGTTGATCAGCGCACCCTCAGCACAGAGAAACTGAACTTCAGCGCAGGTATCCTTCACGGGACCTACGTTGAAATGCAGAACCTCTTCACAGAGTCTGCGCTGAAGCAGAAATGAGAATTGTCTCTGGGTTCTAGGTCACGGTTTGCAGTTTAATCTACAATTTTTGGCCAGATAAAAGCTATCAATTAGGTACAATTAGGAGTATTATTTATAGGAGGACTTATATCTATTACAAAGGGCTGTTAGAGCACTTGTGGATCAGCTATTTAGATCATAAAAATAGGCCCAGTGAGTGGACTAGAGTGGCAGATCTTTACTTTGCATTTGAAAATGGGAAATGCATTTCGATTCGGCACTCCTGAGTTTATGAGAAGAACAACAATAGAAACACAAATAAACTAACAAGATACGTTCCCCAGCGGAGTCGCCAATTTGTTGTTGGGAAAAGTATCCATTCAGAATGCCCCTATCCCACTCTAAGGTGTGATAGTGCCTTAGCAACAAACAAGGAAAACTAATTGAGTATTTCTTCTTTATGAAATGTAAATGAGGAGAAAGGATGTAACTAACCTGTGTCTTCTGCTAGTTTGTTGATCCAATCACTCCTTTCTCCAGTGGCTCTCAGCTCCTTGCTCCTTCACCGGCCCAGCTTCACCGAGTTCCTGCAAGATCACAGGAGAGAGAAACTACACGAAGATATAGATATACATTCATAAATAGCTCAAGATCAGATTAAGCTAAACATGTAAGCATAACAAAACATCATTGGTACACAACATGTAGGAGAAACTCAAATAGTTTATTGGTAGAATAAAAAAGTCCAAGAGGAGATACAACCAAGTGAGTTCTGATCCAGCATCTACCTCCCAGCAAACGAGTCCCTTCCTCTCCTCCAACAAAGCATAAATCACCCAATGTACTAATCTCAATCTCAAACCAACAGCAATTCTCTGCAAAGTACAAAATTCCAGCCTCATGAACCTCTGGGTGAGAGATCCATATATAGATGTAAGCAGAGACGATGAGTCAGCTTATGTTTTGACTTGTGGCTTCTCTCTGTCAGTTCTTGCTTCCACTTGGAGGTTGAGAGCCTCTTACTCATGACTAGTCGAATTCATTGAGGAAAGTGTCATTGGAGAAGATTCTAGAAGCTTCCATGGTCTTTCCACCTCGTTGAATGAGCTTGCCATTTGTCATTTCCCGCTCAGCGCACCCTGGTAGTTCTTCCACCTGCGTTGCAATGCACCTAGCCAGTGTAGCCTCTGCATTTCAACACAGGCAGCTAGTGGAGCCTCTGAATTGATCCTGAATTGACTGTTTCTGATTGGTTTTTGGTGGAGAACTTCTCGTAGAAGCTGTCGTTGGTTGACCTTGTTCCTTTAGGAGCTGTAACAACATCTTTAGGGACTTTGGATCCCTTGAATTATGGACATTTCATGCTTATAGTTGTAAGGCACAAAAATGTCTATAACAATAGCGGATGGCGATTGGGTCAGATCTTCCAGTATATTATAATGCTGTGCTGCTCTAGCACGAGGATTAAATGTCGACTTGTGTACTACTCCCTTTGGTGGTTTTATTGTCAGCTCAGGAATGATGGGCGGCGCAACTTCTGTCGAAGTTGTTGTCGAACTACTGGGTTGATCTTTATCCTTGTTGTTCGACAGCTGTGGATTCCCGTAATCTTTGTTCCTTGTCAATATCAAAGCATCATTTTGCTGTTTGGAAACTGAAAAAATCAACACTTGAGATGGGGAAGCATTTCCACCGCCAACCAGATTTGTTCCTGGATTCGGAAACGGATCAGTTAATACTGTCGAGGCTTTTGAATTCTTGAAGAATTTTTTAAGCTCCTCTCTGTGTGGACAATCTGATGTCCAATGATCCTCATCGCAAATAAAGCATGGATTTTTTGGTTTCCTATGTCCAGGAGGGTTTGCAGAAGATTTTCTAGGTGATGATTCCTCCTGTTTCTTCTTCTTCCCTTTGTTTTTCTTCTTGCCTCCTGGTTGCTTGGTTTCTTTGCCTTTATCTATCGAGACGGCATTTACTTCCGAGGCAAGAAGTTATTCTTTTTCATTTTGACTGGAAATCTTACGGGCCTTTTTAGATGTAGCCTTTGTCGATTTTGTGTCTGTCATGCCAATCATGCCATCGCCAGCATGAGAGTCATTGTTTGATTTAGGAGGAGGAGGGATCGAGAATTCTAGTCTGGGCGCGTCAGGTATTTTATCGTAGAGCGTGCTAGACTGAGTGTAAATCAAGTCCAAATATTGTGCAAAAGAAATAACTTTCTCTTCGATGATGACTCCCCCTTTGGCCACATATTCTGTAATGGAAGGTAATAAAGACTTAATAAACCATTCAGCTAAAAGCTGATCAAGAACATACGTTTTTACCATTCTACGACGACATCGCCACTCATGTATATGATCAGATATGTGAGTGGCCATTTTTTGTTTGAAATTGGTAAGACGTTCTGTTCCCGTTTCGTACCTTATCGGTAACTAAAAATGGGTTAAAAAGGTTGTGGCTAGGGTACTGAAGTTGTCAAACGAAGCTTTGGGAAATTCTATATACCATTTTGCTGCCGGACCAGTTAACGTCCTCTGAAAAAGGCGAAGCCTAATCGAATCATCGTTTAGGGTGTTTGATGAACACCATAGATGAAAGGTCATCACATGATTCGACGGATATTCACCCAGATTTCCATTAAATTTAGGAATATCTGACGGAAGTTTATGCGGAATTGCTGGCCACCAGGGGGTGTAAGCGATTGGATTGTTTGTTAACCGATTTAGATCCAGTAACTCTAAAGTCGCCACGAAGGGTAACTGTTGATTCAGGTTAGGCGAAGCATACCCAAGATAAGATGGAATCGCCTGAGTAGTTGGTCTTTGCATACCAGCATAATGCATTTGATGTTGGTAACTTTGGTAAGGTTGGTGGGCATAACCATTGTATAATGATTGATTTTGACCATTTTGAATATACGGATGCCCACTATTTGCAAAGATTTGTTGCTCAGATCCTTGGTATACTTGTTGGAATTGCGGTTGTTGGTATTGCACCATCCAGGGTTGTGAAGCCATGTGTTGTTGCCCGATACTAACTGTTTGACCAAGATGAGGGGTAATTGTACTCATTTAGGCCTGTGTCATTCCACCAGTCGGTGATTGTGGTTGAGTCGCAGGGTCAAGAGGCTGTTTCATTACAACCTGAGAAACCTGAGGTTGGCATACAACAAGCAGCGCTTGTACTTGCGACACCATCACAATAGCTGGCGTAGTTGGTATATTTGACATAGGTAAACATTGTTGCATTGAATATACAACTCTTGGTTGTTGAGGTAGTATCGGCACCCAACCGCTAGATGTAATTCCAGCATAACCTAAATTTTGTTGTGAACTCTCGTATGGTTGTCCTCTCGGAGGAGACAATGAAAGGGTATACTTCCCCCCATACGGCGGTAATTTGGTACTTAAAGGAATGGTTTGCCCTTGGGTACCAGACTGCCCAAATTGACACCTTGAAGGATCAATTTGCTGAGTTTCAACATAAGAGTTTCTGGATACTATTCTGGATGAACAAACAGGAACGGACCATACTGTCGAAATAGCCCCTTAGTCGGCCCCTTCTAGCGATTGAGAGCTAGTTGGGACAGATGGTATACCGACGAACATTGTTGGAGTGACAGCAGGAAGTTCTGTCGTCGCTGTGTCGGACGACACAGTCCTAGATGTCGATGGTTGTTCAGGCATTTCTAGTCTATCCAAAAGATTACCTAGCGATTCTATAGGAGCTCCCATTGGCAGTAGACTAATTTCTGATGAAGAAGGATACAGAGTGATCCTGACTCCAAATTGCGATGGAGTACTAGATGTAGGATCCTCCACAATCTCTTCTATACCAATCAAACTAGGTGGAAGAGGTAGACCGTCAGGTCCGTAAAATATTTCTGGTGTCGAAGAAGGTATGGAATCTGCAGCGATAGATGTTTGGGGAATAACACTCTCCGAACCGGTTGTAGATGAAACTGGTTCAGTAACACAAGTGTTTACCTTCAAACTAGGATCAGAGCTACTGTCCTTCGGTGGCTATTGAACTTCTTCTGTAAAGGTAGGGATACCATAAATGTTTGGAGTAACCAGAGTCTCCGATGGTGTTGGAACACTTGTTCTAACTTTACCAGGGGATTTGGAACCAGTTAAACGAGTTCGCTTTGTCCGTAATAGTTTCGATTCCAGAGACAAAGACGGTTGACTCGTAAGCCTCCACGGATGACGGGGTTTCAATTGAATTTCTTCCACGATTGCGGATTACTAGATCAACTAAAAATAAAGGGGAAGTATGTTTCCGAATTAGATGAATTTTAGACGCTTTGACACAACTTGTTTTTTCAATTTTTAAGAGTCGAGAAAAAACAAAAGATGACTCTAGTCACCTTCGATTTTTAATGAGCCTGAAGTGACAAGTGCTCAGATGGACCTTTCGCGTTAAGTAGTCTGAAAAGGAACAAAAGGGACTACTCTGGAAATCTAGACAAAGGGATTACCAAACCAATCGCAAAACTACAGAATACTTTTTACGGTATGACAGTCAATCTTCCCGAATGTTGTGTTCAATGCATTGTGATCGATAGGGCGGCAGACACGGCTTCCTATGGATAAAGGATTAAGCCTATTGTGGTCTCCCAAAATATACTCGATGGTACATGGGAGCACAAGTCTACTGGCACTTATCGTCTCAAAGTGGAGGAATCACACAACCAAGAGTGAAAACAACAGTTACTAGGCTTTATGACACCGAAATACGTCTCTAGCCTAGACTTCTAGATGTTGTGCGTTAGTTCCAAAGTGTTGTTAGATTCATTAAATTTATTTTATAGTTGATCTTGCTTAAGAAACTTGCCTTTCAGGTTCACCGCACGATGTAGATGTACAATTCCTAAAATGCAATCTAAGATGATAAACAATCGTTTTATCTTCTTCGTGCAATGAAAATCCTATCTACTAAGGAAAGAGAGGCAGTATTCTTTCAGCAAAGAGCATAGAGCACACACTATATGCACTGTCCTAAATCAAACCAATGAAACAGTCTAAATGCAAATCCACATGCACGTATTTTTTTCAGCCTTCTTAATATGTGAATGATAAAAAGAAAGATAATGCACAAATCTGAATTATTTTTCAAAGCGACAATTACTAACAAGTTTCTTTTAAAAATCAAAATGAAGACAATGACAACACTTTGTGATTTGGAAATGAAAACTTTCTTTCGACACTAGAAAAACTACTAATTCAGATCGAATACAATAGTAACAGGGTAATCGACTATCAAGAACAATCAGATTCTCTTCTATGACTGAAAACGACACTTGCGAAACTTTCAAATCAAGAAACGATAGTACAATTACGTTACTTCTTTGTAAAGGAGAACTGAAAATGACTCAAAAAATACATAAAAACATATACAGTTCTTTGCACAATGGAGGCGGAATAACAACAAGGAAAGGGGTTTCAAACAGAGGTGTACTGACTACAGGAAACAAAACTCTTGAATAGATCTGAAAAGAGTGAGCACATAAACCAAAATTTAGGAACAATGCCTAGTCTGATCAGCGCACCTGTAACAGAGTGAATCTGAAATGCAACGCACCTACTACACTCGGGAAGTGCACTGAATTTGAGATTCACAGAACAGACAGTGCACTGGACTAGGGACGAGACTTTGATTGGGTTCCGGGTCACAGTTTGCAGTTCCGTTCAAGGATTTTGGCCGAGCAAGTGGCAATAAGTAAATAAATCATAGGGGTAGATCTAAGGAGGTTACTAGAGCCACCACGAGGGCAATTAGAAAGCTTGTAAATCAATTGTTTAATTCATAAAAAAAACCCGAAGATTGAATGAAGCAGCGTTGATCTACTTTGCACTTGCATAGCAAATGCAGTTCGAAGGCTAGCTGGCTTGACTTCAGGCTCCGTATGTAAGTTTATAAAGTAAAAAAATGTAGATAAACAATCAATCTATTCACTCCCCAGTGGAGTCGCCATTTTGTCACATGGAAAAGTGTCTATGCAGAACTACTAATCCCACTAAGGGTGGTAGCTACCTTAGAAACAAACAAAGTAAACTACTTTTATTTTCCTTTATGAAAGATAGATGAGAGAAGAATTAAGGAGACCAACCTCTGTCTTGTGCTTGGTTCCTTGCTCGATTCCTCTCTCTTCTGATAGTCCTTTGCTACTTGCTTTCTTATATACCCAGCTTCATAGAGTACCTATAGAATCAAAGCAACATAACACTATATGAGAACATGGATCTATTATCATAAACAATCTAGGATCAGATGTAAATTGACCATACAAATGCATAAAACATAAATCACACAAGAGTATGGAGGAAAACTTGAATAGCTTTATTGATAATCAAGAAAGAGCCAAGAGAGTTACAACTAATTGTTCTGACCCAGCATCATCCTCTCAGCAAGTGAGCCCTTCTTCACCTCATGAAAGGCTTAGATAACCCAACACTATGATGTTGCCTCAAGAAACCAACAACAATTCCTTACAAGATGCAAAATTCCAGCCTCTGGATCTCTGGGATGAGGGATCCATATATAGATTTCTACAAGGGAGATGAGTCAGCTTGTGATTTGATTAGTGTCTTCCCTCTGATAGTTCTTGATTCCACTTGGAGATTGATGATCTCTTACTCATCCCTGGTCGAATTCAGAGAGGCAAGTGTCACAGGAGAAGTTTATGGAAGATTCCATGCTTCTCCACCTCGCGGATTAACACTGCCATTTGTCCCTTGTCGCTCATCGCACCCCATAGAAGGTATTTTTGAAATGCAAAGCACCCACTGTGTGTATTTAGGTGGGATGCAACGCACTTTGCCTATGAAGCAGGTGAAATGGTCTAGTTTTGACCAGTTCTGAGTGTTTTTTCATGGAGAACTTTTGGGAGGAGCTGTAATTAGTTGACCTTGTTCTTTTAGGGGTTGGAACAACGTCCTTAGGGACTTAGGAGCCCTTAGTTCATGGACATTTATGCTTGGGGTTGCAGTGCCCAAAAATGTCTATAACAACTATCTAAACTAGCCTTGATGTAGCCCTTGTGAACTCCCTAGCACCTACCCAACTGATTGTAGAATGATGCAGTAATGAATTCCAAAAGAGAGCAGAGAGCGAAAATGATGGGGTTGCATTCTGATTTTTTCCTTGTAGATGAGTCTGAGTCTCCTAACAGCTACCAGCTCATTTTGGTCTGGTCCCGAAGCTCTGGGTAATGGAGAGTAATCTGAGGTAGAGGATTTCTTAGAGGAATAGAGGCCCAGTCATCTCCAGAATTATGGAATGTTGCAGTTCGATTCAATATCATTTACTAACAGTGATCTCCTGCTCTGGAGAGAGCCTAGATTGGCTTCCAAGTATGCCTGTGAGTTTAACTTCCTCAGAATATGAAAGAAGGAGATTTTGTGAAACTTGGGTAATACTAGCCTGATTTCTTTTAGTGTGGAGGCTAATTGTACCTGAGATGGGTTCTTTTGAGAGTTCATAGCCTAGATAATTAGTCTAGAGTCTCCAAAGACTGAGATGGATAGGAGATTCCTCTTGATAGATAGATTTAGACCCTGCCACAGAGCAAGAGCCTCCGCTCTATTGTTTGTTTCATGGCCCAGACCCCATGCAAAATGTAGCTTAGTTGAGCCTCCAGGACTCATGATAACTCCACCGCCACCCGCCACTCTTGGGTTACCTTTAGAGGCCCCATCAAAGAAAAGGCAGTGATCATCTAGAGCTGATCTCCATTCAATGAATTCCTGTTCTTCCAGATGAATTTCCCAATGAGAAAAGGCTTTTGCAGGAGGGATGGGTCTATCCTAATGGTTTGGAACTAGCTCTTTTAGCCATTTATCTTCCTCACTATCTAGAATCATACCATTTCTTATGGCAGGTTTGGCTTCTAAGGCCTCACCCAATAGAGCTTTGATTTTAGTGATAATTCTGACAGGATTACAACTCTCCTCCTTGAAAATTATGTTGTTCCTCTCTAACCACAGTTTCCAGCATGTGAATTTGGGAATCCACATCTAGCCAGTCTTGAGAAGGCATTTTTTGGAGAGATAGAATAGGGATAACTTGGCCCAGTTTCTTAGAAGGTCTGGAATATTTCCGGGAAGCTCTATTTTGTCAGGTCCTAACATCAGGACACCCCTCCAAACTTCTTGAGCAAAGGGGCACCTTAACAACAGATGATTAGCCATTTCTTCATTCGAAACATAGAGAGGGCACCTGGAGGGTCCTTCCATTCCATGCCTTCTCAGGTTATCTCTAGTGAGGATACTTTTATTCGCCAATGTCCAGCAAAAGAAGTCAATTTTGGGAAGAGAAGGAAAAGACAAATAAATTTCCAGCAACATAGTGGCTTCACCATCGAGCCATTGAGAGACCTCCCCCAAATTCCAACCATCCCAAAGACTTCCTGCATCATCAGTCCAATTGGATATGTCCCAAAGGGTTTTCAGATTGCTGGCTTGAAGCCAAACTCTGATATTTACAAGTTCTTCCATCTGATTCAAGGGATGATCTCCAAGGATCGAATCTTCCCAAATTCTTATTTTTTTCCCATTAGCTAGGATCTAGTATAGCTTGCGACTGAAATGCTCCACAGCTGTGAGATAGAGTTTCAATACCGGTGATCCTTTGGTTATTCTTGGAGGTTGCTCCAAACACCTCAAGCGCTTCCCATGAAAATATTTTTTCCACAGAACTCTCTTGCTCCAACTAGGATTCCCAGAAACAATGTTCCAAAGGAGCTTGGATCCTAGAGCAAGATTTTGGGTTGCCAGATCATGCATTTGGAGACCTCCTTCCAAGAATGGCTTCTTAAGAGTGTCCCAGTTTACTAAATGGAGCCTTCTTTCATTATTTCCCCCCCTCCCATAGAAATCTTCTCAGAATACCATCCACTTTACTAATAAAGGTTTTAGGGGAAAGTAGAATGGAATTCTGATATAAAGGTAGACTTATGAGAACATATTTCTTTAAGATTACCTTCCCAACATTATTCAACCATGAGGCTCCCCAAGCTTGTATTCTGAGTTTTAGCTTGTCTAGCAGGGGCATCCAGTGAGATACTTTAGGATTTGATTTGAAGATTGGGATCCCAAGATACTTAAATGACTCCCACGTCAGGATTCCTTCCATTTCTAATAGCCTTGCTATGTCTGTCAATTCCTTGATTGAGCAATTCCAGCCATAGATCATGCTTTTTTGATAGTTGATCTTGTTGTCTGAAACCTCCCTATAAATGTCCAGCTCCTTGAAGGACCTTGCAGAATTTATGCTAGCTCCTCCAAGCAATAATGTATCATCAACAAACTGGGCATGATTTATGTCTTTAACATTGTGAGCCATCCTAAGGCCTGGCAGTGTTTGGATCTGTTGACAGTAGTCTAGCTGGAATCTAAGCACCGAAGTTTGAGTGGCATAAAGAAGCGGGGACAATGGGTAACCTTGTCTTAGCCCCCTCGAGGCTTGGAAGAATTCCGTTGATCGACCATTAACCAATGGCGCTATCCAAGGGGAGGCTATGTAGGCTTTAACCCAATTTATGAGAGCTTTTGAGAAGTCAAATTTCTCCATCACAGAAAACAGGAATTCATGTCTCACCCTATCAAAGGCATTTTCCAAATCTAGCTTAATCACCATACCTTTCTCTTTTCAATGACAACTTGAGTGAATTTCTTCTTGCACCAGCACAATATTCTCAAGAATCTTTCTCCCTTTGATGAATCCTCCTTGGTTTGCAGGGATGATGACCAGCATAATTTTCTTAAGGTAGTTGGCTATTATTTTGGTAACTAGCTTATAACTTGTATTACACAGAGAGATGAGCCAGAATCTGCTGAAGTCGGTGGTGCCTTTATCTTTCAGAATCAAGGCAAGGAAGGCCGAGTTGGTACTGCCTCCAATCTTGGTACATGTCTGAGATTTCTCGACCATTCTCAGAAGATCTTTTTTAATTCTAGGCTAGCAAGTCAAGTAGAACCTTGCTGTGAACCCATCGGGGCCAAGAGCTTTATCCGGTTCCATGCAATCCAAAGCTTTTTTAAGCTCATTAATACTGATTGGAGCAGTCAGCATAATATTATCAAAATCTTGAACACAATGAGGAATTAGATCAATCGGGTAGGCTTGAGAATCGATAGGAGGGTCTTCCGAGTCCAAGTAAAGATCTTTGAAGAAGGAGTGGGTTACTCTCTTTATGCCTTCAAAATCATTAACCACAATGTTTTGATAGTGAATGTCATTTACTATTTTGAAGTACTTGCGTGCTTCAGCTTGCTTATGGAAGTAGCTTGTATTTTTGTCTCCGGCATGTAACCAAAGATTTCTGGACTTTTATCTCCAAAACTCTTCTTCATCCCTACTTGCTCTATGGAAATATTTTTGCAGGTCTACTTCTTTTTGAAGAAGGATTTGAGTTACATCAGATTTCTCCATTGTTAATTGATGGACTGCTAAGTTGTCATGCATCTCCTTTCTTTTGGCAGTGGGAATTTTCAACCTTTTAGTCCACTCCTTGAGCTCTCTTTTAAGTCCCCTCAATTTTTCTTCCCACACAAAGAAAGGGGATCCTTGAACTTGTTGGTTCCATGCCTCGGAGACCACCTCATGGAAACCTTCTTGATGTATCCACAGAGGACTGAATCTAAAGGGAATGGGGCCAAGATTTCCATCCAAGGAGAGCTCAAGAAAAATGGGTTTATGATCAGAGGTGTAGTTCGGCAAGATATTAGAGGTGGCCATTAGACCGCATGTCAAGAAGGAGGTTTGGACAAGAAATCTATCCAAACGAGCAGCAATGTGGCCGGGGCCTGTCCTTTTGTTGGACCAAGTGAATTTCCCAGATGTGGGCTTGATATCCTCCAGATCCCAACCTAACATGAGATCTTCAACCCATCTTCTAGCTAGGTCCCTGACCGACGAGCCCCCTTTTTTCTCTTATGTAGCTAGCGTAACATTCATATCACCTGCAATAATAATATTTTCTGGATTGTGCAAGAAAATTTAGGACTGAGTGAGTCCCAACAATTTTTTTTCTCAGCTGGTAAGACCAGAGCATATAGATTAAACATACTTACTTGATGGCCATATTCTTTGTGGAGGAGCTTAGTGAATAGCCAGTGGGGGAAACATTCTTCATAAATCAGGTCATATTTGGAGCTATCCCAAAAGGAGTCAATCCCTCCAGAGGTGCCTCTAGCATTGACAACTCTCCCTTGGCCTTTGTTAAAGAAGACTTTTCTTGCTTGGAGGAGTGGAAGGTCCTCTAGCTTTGTCTCCTAGATGAGAAGGATTTTAGGTAAGTACATCCTCACAATGTCTTTCAGAGCTTCTTCTTTCAACCTGCTGCCTAACCGTCTGCAATTCTAGGAGACGTATTTCATTATTCTCTGGCTTGGGAGGTTGTGGCTCCTTTTGGAGCCTGACCATGCTTACGCCTGGATCTGGTATTCATCATTCCTTTGAGAGTTTTCTGAGAGCCTTGGAGTACATCCAGATAAGTTTTTTCCTCTCTCTATTTCTTGTTGGACTTGCGACCCTTGGCCGACTTGATAGGAGTGACTTGCGAGCTATTTGATTTGGAGTCTCCATCTTCTAATTCTCCCTGAGAATGGGAGCCAAGACTGATGTGCTCCTCATTTTCTTCTTTTTCCCCTTGATCATCCTTTGATGGGGGAAGATTTGTTTTTGCCTCAGCTTCTTTCACTTTCTTCAATGGGTCTTCTGGTTCCTCTTGGATCTCAATGGCATCCGCCTTTTCCCCAGAGGAAGAACCTTCTTTTGGAACTTCTTTGGTCTTTTGATTAGGCTAGGGCTTCATCAATGGCCCTGAATTTTTCTTCTCAGTTGGTTTTGGGATTGCCTTGCCCTTTTTGATCTCTTTCCATCCTTCTTCGTCCACTTTGTCCCCTGTTGGAGCTTTTGGGCAATTTTGTTGGAAGTGTCCATGTTTGTGACAGGTTCTGCATTTGAAAGGCAATTGCTCGTAATCCAATTTTTGATAGTGATGTCATTCTCCGACTGTAAGTTTTACTACTTCAGGCAATCCAGCTTCTAGATCGACTTCCACACAGATTCTTGCACAGGTATATTGGCCCTTGTTATCTACTTTGTCAATGAAATGGCCTAGACCATTTCCAATCTTTTGCAAGGTGTGATAGCTCTAGCAATGGATCAGAAGATTGGGGAGCCAGACCCAGACTGGGACCTCTTTAGGGACATTGACTGAAGGATCAAAGTCGGGGGTCCATTTATTAAGATACAGACCCTGATTTCCCATGAAATACAGACCGTTTCCAAATACTAGATCTCGATATTCTTTGGAGGTGAACTCGAAAATGAAATACCCTCTTCTGAAAACATAGCAGATCACATTGTTTTTCAGATGAGGTCTCCAGTTGCATTGGATCCAGTCATCTGTTGTTTTTGTAGAGGGCCAGCATCCCATAAATTGTCCTACCAACCCTCTGTCAGCTAGGGCTAGGGCGATTTTTATCGGGTGATCTTCTGGTAGGGCGATATTAGGAATTTCCTCCAAATTTTTGATAAAGTTCGGGACTTCTGGGTTCAAATGTTTCTTCCTTTTCTACATTAGCAACCTTTAGAATGCTTCCTCTGATGAGATCAACGGGGTGGGAGAAGGCTACCCACCCCCAGGCGCACTCATGGTGGTGGTTGTGGCTCCTCTGCGACCGCAATACCTAGCTCAGAGACATGATCGCTGTGAATCACTATCGTCTCACAATGGTTTTTAATTGAACAATGTTATCATCCTCACTTCTTACTAGATGGTTAGTGCTTTACATATAATTAAAGTAAATTTATTCATGTTTATTATTAAATATTGGGGACTCCAAATACACAATAAGGCATTTGCAACTTGATTCCTCTCCTCCAAGTCCTAAACTTCAAACTATTTTCCAAAGAGTCTACATGGTATTGGTCTCCATCCTTGAGGTGATTTCATTTCAGGTTCTAAAAAAACAAAAACTCTCTTGCTAACTCTTTTTCTTGAGAATTTGTTCTAATGCTTGAAGTAACCATGAAGATTAACAATGTATCATATTTCCAGCATATCCCTTAGTCCTCATTTCAATAAGTGGCTCTCTCTCCATGCATCATCTAGTGGTTGATGATGACTTTTAGAAGTTTAGGTTTCCACGAGGCATGGGAGCTCTATTAGTTTGGGAATTTATGAAACAATTTGTTTTATCCCATCTCTCTAGTGTGAAAGACATATCCCATATGTCATGGTTAATGAGAAGTTATGTGATTCATTTGGGGCTCTAATATAGGGGTATCTTCACACATTCCAACATCCTCTCACTAATCTTGACTAACTCAATCCCTAGCTACACTATTTGGAGGTTTGTATTATAGAAAACTTGTCCATCCTTGTGTTGTTAGTTATGGCATTGTGTTCCCCTATAGGCTAGTATAATAAGCCCATATTTTCTTCTAATGATGTGGCATAAATAAGAGAGCATTAATCAACTTCACATCTACATTAAGAAATTGGTAGCACAATTGGTAGAAACAATCAATATTTTGTTGAGCATTGTCATCAAATCAAGAAGCAAGAGGATGATTTGTAGTATGATGGCTTAATTATAAGAGCTTATCCATGTTGACACTATTGGTAGTATGTCTCCCCATCTTTCAATAAATTTTGTTGGTCCATTAATCTCTGTTATTTTAGAGGATTTGAACATGGAAGCTGATCCAAACTTAAATAAGAACGCAACAACTTTTAGATATAATCATAAACACATAGATGCAGCAGAAAAACACTTCATTTCATAAATAGAAAAATATTGGACTATGCTTATAAACAAAATGGCAATAAGATAGCTCGGGCGATGGTAGCTTCTCTCCGAGAAGATATGTGGCATCTACATGCCTTTGAATTGTGTTACAGTGAGACTCAAGGGCCTATTTATTATTGGAAAACATTAGAAAACCCTAACCCCACGAGATGTAACAGCAAGAGTTTGTGGGCCCTGTTGGGGTCAGTTGGGTAGCTAACTTACCGGGGTCATAACTTGGTCATATTATCTCCATTTGGCACATATGATACCTTGTTGGAAAGGTCTCTCTGAGTAGAATAGGTTTCATTGCAGGACCCCAGGTACATATGCAGGTCTATTGCAAACCCCAAAAAACATTGCTTAGGGGGTCAAAACTGCTCTGGAAGTTCACGACCCAAAAAACTGATAAACATAGTAAATGTTGAAATGAACAAGGAAACAAATGAAACTGACTTGAGGGTCTAGGTGGAATAGGCAGGTGGCCACAAATATCCACCGGTATCGTTTCTCCCCCCTTAGGAAGAAATGGTCCCCATCAAATGGAGAGCCTCCATGAGGTGAGGAAATTTCTATTGAACCTCGGCCCTGGTGAACCACTTGCCCTGGTGAAGGAGTTGGCCTACTTTGATAACTCGATATAGTTGTATCCTCTGTTGGTGAGTGTTCTTGATTTGTGTTTCCATGATCTGATCAGTTGTGGCCTATTCCATGTGGTCTGGGTTGAGCTCTGTTGGTGTGAGATGTTCTGTAATGTCAGATGTGTCCATCAATGGTGAAAAGTATGGCCGAAGGTGATCTACATTGAACATTGGGTGCAAACCAAAGAATGGTGGGATGCTAATCTCGAAGGAATTATCACCGATGACCTTGGTGATGGTGTATGGCCCATATCAGAGTGGACGAAGCTTGTGATGGGGTCCAATAAGGCTCTCCTTCTGCAAATGTAGTCAAACTTTGTCGCCCACCTAGAAGTTGTGGGATACTTGATGTTGATCTGTTGGTGTATGTGTTGAATGTGCTCAATGAAGTTGTTAGGCCTTTCAACTTCAGACTGAATGTGAGCCGAATCTACCTGTGTGGCTGCAAATGGTGTGGCCACATCAATGGGCCATAATGGTTGAAATACCATCCCTACGTGAAAGGGCTTATGGCTTGTTGAGCTGTGAAGAGCTTTGTTATAGCTTTGTTGGACATAGAGGAGATTTCGATCCCACGTGCATGGATGCTTTGATTTGTACATGTGCAAAATGTGTACCATCATCCTGTTGACAACCTCTGTTTGGTCATCAGTTTGGGAATGGAAAGTTGTGGACCTAGTAAGTTTTACATCTAAGATCTACAAGAGACTTGACCAAAATGCACTCAGGAATCTACTGTCCTGATTTGAGACAATGGATTTTGGGATCCCAAAGTGTACCCTTACTCACTCAAAGAAGAGCTTAGCAGTGGCCTTTGTTGTGATGCTTTTCTTGCATGCCACCATGATGGCCATCTTAGAGAATCAGTCAACAACCACGAAAATGAAATCATTGTCGTGCTTAGTAGAAGGAAGGCATGACATGTAATCCATGGAGATAGATTCCCAAGGCTGGCTAGGAGTAGGTAGAGGAGTATTCATGCCTTTATTCTTAATGGTTGGTTTGGCAATGGCACAGGCGGTGCAAGATATAATGTACTTCCCAAGATCCCAAAGAAGTTTGAGCTAATAAAAATACTTCTGCAATACCGCCACTATTTTCTCTACTTTGAAATGTCCAACTACCTAACTGTAGTGTGCCTCCCAAATCATCTTGGCACACTCACTTGAAGGAATATAGATGTGTCCCAAGTGGCATAACAGTGCATCTTGAACGTGGAAATTTGGAACTTGCTTCCCTTCCAGGAGTGTCTGGTATATGTTGTCAAATTCTTGATCACTCTTGTAAAGATGCGGCCACCTTGATGTCTTGTGCACACAAGAGTCAATCACAATGATTAGCGCCATGACCAATGGTTAGCTGAGGCAATCAACACATTATTGGTGTTGCCCTTTTATACTTAATTTTCAAATGTAACTATTGCAAATAGGTGGACCATTTCTAATGTGATCATTTTGCAACTTCTCTTATGTCTGTATGAACTACAGAGGTCGATGGTTTGTGTGGATGACCATTTCCTTCCCCAGAATGTAATGCTTCCATTGACAGCAGACCTGCACAATGGAATACATTTCTTTGTCGTAAGTAGGGTAGTCTAAAAGTGTCTCACTATGGTAAGCTACTAGATGCCCATGTGGAGTAAGAACTGCACCAATAGCATAGTCTGAGGCATATATCTCAATCTCAAATGGTTGTTGTAGGTATGTTAATATGAGCACTCGTGTAGAACATAGGTGATTCTTCAACTTGGAGGACACCTATTGTTGGGTTTCTGACCAAAAACACTTTGCTTCCGCTCCACCCTTGGTGACTTGACTTAAAGGCCAAGTGATATGATAGAACCCCAACATGAACCTACGGTAGAAATTGGAAAGACCCAAAAAGATGCAGAGCTCCATTAGAGTGGTTGGGGTTGGCGAATCTTGAATGCCTTGTATGTTGTATAGGTCCACATGTACACCATGCTCATCAATGATGTATGCCATATATTGAACCTGGGTTAGCCCAAAGGTGCATTTCTCCAAGTTAGCATACAACTTGTGTTGGTGCAAGGTTTGAAGGACTTGTTGAATATGGTGGAGGTTCTCTTCCCAACTTTGGCTGAAGATCAAGATGTCATCTGGATACACCACCATGAATGCATTGGTGAAGGGTCTCTAGATGTCATCCATTACTCTCATGCAGGTTGCAGGGGCGTTCATCAATGTGAATGGCATGATCAACCATTCGAAAAGGCCCTCCTTGGATTTGAAGGTAGTCTTCCACACATCGGAGGGTTTGATAGGTACCTAGTGATAACTGGACTTCAAGCCAATCTTGCTAAAATATTTTCCCCCCTTGATCTGGTCCAAAATTTCATCAATCAGTGGGATTGGGTGCCTATTTCAGACAATGATCTTGTTTAGTGCTTGATAGTCAATATAGAGCCTCCAAGTCCCATCCTTATTTTGTACCAATACAATCGGGATCCCACAAGGTGATTAGCTTGGGCTGATGTGCCCTTTCTGCAATAGTTCCCGAATATGCCTCTTGATCTCATCATTCTCTAGAATGAAGCTTCGATAGATCGATCCATTGGGCAGCGGCATGCCTAGGGTTAGATCAATTGAGCGCTTGACCTGATAGTGGAGAGGTACCCTTGTGGGTGAGGCGAAAATATCCCTGTACTACTCCATGACCTTGTCCATCTGTTGTTGTTGTTCAGAGGAGACCTGCCTAGAAGTTGTGGCCACAACCTTCTTCTTTCCAGAGGGGTGAATCATAAGGAAAAAAATTCTTGGTTTAGGAAATGATCTTATTACATTTCTTTGTAGTGATCAAAGAGATGGCATTAGGCAGGGCTACCTTTGGTATCTTGTACAACTTATTAGCCAAAATAATAATCATAAATCGAGGTTTGGTCTCATATACAACATCTCGCTTCCACAAGTATGGTTTTCCTAATAATACATCACAAACTTCAAGAGGAGAAACATCATAGAGTATCTCATCCGTGAAGGGCTTGATGCTGTAGGGAAGGTGACACTGATGGCTAACATGAAGATCTCATCCTTGGTGAAGCCACTAGATGGTGTATGACTGTGGATGTGCTATAGTATTTAGGCCCAGTCGCTTCACTACCTCTACTGAAATGATGTTCTTTTGGCTCTCGGTGTCGACAATGAATTGCAGCTGAGAACCCTTCACCCACATGTATGAGTGGAAGATGTGTTCCCCATCCTCTATATCATCAAGCTCAATCTTCTGGATCTTGGTGGTGGCCATGGTGGCACTAGGACCCTCATCGATGGTTTTCTTCCCTTTTTCAGTTCACTTATCACATTCTGATTCAGAGTCGAAACCTACATCTATTTCAAAAGCCTTCAACTCGGCCACCAGTGACTACTTGGCCTGACACTCACTTGTATTGTGAGTGGAGATCTTATGGAACTCACACCATTTTCCCATATCCTTCTTCATCTTTGGGGTGTTCTATTTTTCTTGCAACTTTGATGGGTTTTCCTGGGTAGCACTGCCTTGGCTTGGTCCTTTGTTCTATGGTTTGGGGACACCTTTTCCTTGCTTTCGATTCATAGATCCAAAGTCCTTCTTCTTCTCTTTAAACTTCTTCTCAATCTTGAAAACGTACCACTACGTCGTGTCGAGTGAGGAAATATCCAAGAACTCCATCTCATCTTAGATGTACTTGTGTAGACAACCACGGTACTTGAGCACCAAAGGATGCTCAATATCCCTGATACCTAGCTTCATGCGAAGGCTATGAAAATTATTTGTGAACTCTTGCACATCTTGGTCCATTCCCTGCCATAGCTTAGTCCACTTTATGTTTGTCTTCATAGCTCCCGACAGGGTAATATTGTTCCTTGATGACATCTCAGAAAGAATTCCAAGTGGGTGTGGCTGAAAATAGCGAGGGCTCACTCTCTTCCTTTGGTTCACAGCAGGTTTCCCACCAATCCTTGACATGTGGGGTGGCTTTAAGAAGTGAAAAAGTAAAATTTTCCTAATTGGAAAAGTCATGAACTGAAAAATATCCTTCGAATATATTTAACAATTTATCTAGGGTGTTTGCATCTATCAGGTCTTTGAATATGGGAATATCAAAGTTAACTTGTACCTTAAAAGGAGTGGTGCCTCCAGAGTGGCTGGTGGATGAAGATTCATCACTTGTGGGTAGTCGTCGAAGGATCTGGAAAAAGTTATCCATCATTGCATCCCTCTGTTGCTAGAGGGCTTCCGCGAGCAACATTTTGAAAGGATCTCTTGTCCCCTCGTCTTTCTTTTCTTCTGCCATGGGAGTTCGTCGAGTTTTGCGAGGCTAATCCTACAATGGTTCAACCATATTGTTTTTGGGAAAACTATTTTCTTTTCAATCTGCTAGCCCTCTAGGATTGACAGCTATCCTAGCAAACAAACAATCAAAGAAATTTGGGATTTCCTCTATGTATGATAGATAAGAGAGAAGCAAAGGAACCAACCTGGATCTTCCACTTGACTCCTTGCTTGATTTCTCTCCCCCTTGATAGAGCTTGCAACTCCTCTCCTACTTATACCACTTAGAGAAAACTGTAGAAACAAAGTAACAAAACACCATCAAAGCATCTTGATCTATTATATCATAAGCAATGCAGAATCAGAAATACATTGAACATACAATGGCATTCACAAATAACAAGATTCACAAATACACGATTGTATGGAGGAAAACTCAAAGAAATTTATTAAATATGAAGGGAGAATTACAACCCAGCTGTCTAATCCAGCATCATCCTCCTAGCATCAAAGTCCTCTTCACCTCATGAAAAGCAAGACCACCCAACAATACAATGCTCTTTTTCAAAGACAAACTATCAGCACTTCCTTACAAATTACAAAATTCCAACCTCTAGATCTCTCAGATGAGGGATCCATTTATAGATGTCTGCAAGGGTGTGAGTCATCTCTGGGTTTTTGATTAGTGTCATTCCACTTGTTGTTCTTGGTTCCACTTAGAGATTTCTTGGATCTCTTACTCATCCCTGGGCAAATTCAGAGAGGCAAGTGTCATAGGAGAAGTTTCTAGAAGATTCCATGAGCATCCACTTAGCAAACTATCTCGAACATTTTTCCATTCTCACTCATCGCACCCCACAAAAGGCCTCTTCAGTATGCATCACACCTGGCTAGTGTAGGAGTCAGTATGCATCGTACCCTGACAGTGGAGCAGTCAATATGGTCCAGTTTTGGCCAGTTCTGAGTGGTTTTTCATGTGGAACTTTTGGGGAATGATGTAATTAGTTGACCATGATCCTTTAGGGTATGAAACAATACTTTTAAGGGTTAAATAGCCCTAGTTTATCGACATATAAGATTGGGGTTGCAGTGTCCAAATATGTCTATAATAGATGCCCCCTAAAGCATGAAGTCATAACTCTTTTGATGTCAGGTGATTGATGTCTTTATATTCCTAAATATATCACAACCTAGATGGATGAAATTAGATCCGGGGTCTTCAAACTCGTTTAATCTTCGCTCGATGTACAAGTCAATCCATGTGAAAAGATGTCTTGAAGTCGAACATGGATAGACATCGCCTGATTACCAGCCAATAATGTAAGCTGTTAACAGGCACGAGAGGAATCACTGATAATGATAATGACCCTCAAGGTACTACAGTGCAATTCACGTGTTGTGAATATATGATCCGATGTTGAACACCACACAAAAAATTTTGGTTGAAGGCCATTGATGTCAACCTGTCACCAGAAGTGAGAAACTTGCCATTGAGGCATGCAAGCTTCAAAGTACTGAAAGGGTTGTTTCTAAGTCAACTTCTTGGATAGTGAGCTGATGTCGACAAGAGTGACCCATCGTAGGAGGGTCTTGATGTATCCCACATCTACGACATGAAACAAAACAAATGATTTTCTGGAGGTGAAAAACGATTTGACGATACAAGGTTCAGGAATGGTGGCCATGAAAAATGAAGGGTGAAGGTATTGTAGTGGATGAGGTAGTAACTGGATGGTGAATTCTCAACTGAATGACTTCTCTTGAACATATCGGTGACACTGAGATGGATTGGTAGCGTTAACCCCAAAAGATGGATGGTGTGGAAGAGCAATGGTGAAATGACCGGTGAGTGGAATAACCCAACCTGACTCAATCATGGTGATGATGTGAAAGTGTCATGTTAAAGAGCGACCTGCTACCATAAAGTTCTTCAAGTTTTCTTCCCTTTTTCCCCAGTAATTTTTGACAAATACCTCTTTATTTTTGTCAATTTTGAGGAGGATAACATATGCTTGTTCTATAATTTCCCCTTCGGGCAAACCTGTCACTATGTTTTAGTGAGCTTAATGACAGTGAAACTCATTCTTGTCTAGGTGGACAAGTTTGTCGCTATTGTTTTAATGAGTTTAGTGACAAAGATAACTCAATCCTTTTCATGTTTAGAGAGTTTGAAAAGGGACGAAAAGGAAACTCCAGCAGTTCTTTTTCATAGCATAATCCCTTAAGTCTGAAAAAGGATAAAATAATACAAAAGGGATGACTTTTTGATCACTTTAGCGAGCTAAAAAGACATGCACTCGAACTTTTTCATGAGATAATCCCTTAGGTCTGAAAAAGATTAAAATATACAGGAGGGATGGCACTTCTCATTACTTTAATGAGCTGGAAAGGCCAATAGCTCGACAATATTTTCATATTTAACGAGTCTGAAAAGAGTTTAAAGGAGACTCGCTTTTGAGGAACGAGTGGTGTTTAGGGTAGAAAATTGGTTTCGGGCAAGCTTGGAACTTCTTGAAACATAGTGATGTGAAGAGGTTGGCTAACAGGACCACTCGTCACAGCTGTTCCTCAAAATGGTAAACAATCAAGTGGAAGTGTATGATCGGCGAAAAGGATGGAGGTGATGGCAGGAACACAACCCTGGCTCAAAACGCTGATAGCAGGATAATCACAAAGGTTATTTACCAAAGGCGGCTTCATTTTTTAACTAGCTTGAACCATGGGGAACTATGCTCAGTGGTAGGTTTTTTTTTAACGAGCTTAAATGATGCGACAACATGCTCAGTGGTAGGTTTATTTTTCAACAAGCTTAAACCATGTGACAACACGCTCAGTGGTAGGTTTATTTTTTAACGAGCTTAAACCATGAGACGACATGCTTAGTTTTTTTAGTTTTCTTATTATGTAAGCTAGAAACAACATAACCAAAAAGCTAAAAAAGCTAAAAAACTAGAAATCTAAGGAACAACTGATACTAGGTAGGATAGTTTCATCAGCGTCTAGACAAAACACTTCCTTTGCTTCGTCCGCGAAGTAGACAAAGGTGAATGGTGTGTTAGACCAATCACCTAACCTAATAAGTTAAAAACTAAAAATCTAAAAAGCTAAAAAATGAAATTAGTCATTTTTAGCTTGCATAAAAAGGTTTGTATGCCCCCAGGCATCGAGAAAAGGAGAGTCTCAAGTAACCATCTGGAAAACACTATAGTTAAGCAAGATGGTTTTAGTCAGCAGTTAGACAAAACACTTCCTAGGCTTCATCCACATAGTGGACAAAGGTGAATGGTGTGGGATGGCACTTCCAATCACATAACCTACAGGGAAACCTATCTTTTCAGTTGAGTTCGTCTCAAAATAGACAAGGGTGCATGCCCCATAAGCTTCGTTACATTCACCAGACTACTCCCAACAATCAGGTGAATGGAATGAAGGTTGAAGAGATACTCCTGATGCAAAATGACCATTTAGGGATGATGATCGACTTGGAGATATGCTTGATCCCGGAAATGAAAGCTGGTCAATAGTGATAATTTTGTCTTCATGTGGGAAACACATCACTCGAAAGAGTGTTGAAACAATAGCCTCCATGTTGTAAACATAGTCACGTCCAAGGAGTAGATTGTAATCTAATGGCCCTTGGACTACCATCACATTCAAGTGAACAATTTTCCTTCTCAAAGTAATTGGTAACTTAGGAAGGATCCCTAACGGTCGACTGGTTCCTTTGTTAAACCCTGACAAATTCTGTGTAACAGGCATAAGCGATGGCAAACCAAGCACTTTCCAAGTAGTTGAGGAAATGATACTCACTGATGCCCCTTCATCTATGATAGTGCCAGACACGATCATTTTGTAAACTTGTACTATGATCTGGAATGGTACATTAGAAGGAAGGCGGGATTTCGCTAGTCGATTCCAATCAAAGGAAGTAACTAGACTACTTGGAGGGGGTACCGAATAAATGATTGAATTAACCCCTTGAGTAGCGGGAACTAGGGGATTCTCTTCCTGTTGTGAAGGAATGGGTGGATTTCCCCCAAGTTCATCGGACTCTGAAGTAACAAAATAATTTGAACGGTATCATTCTCATTCTCTTTGGGAAGTGTATGATCTTCTGAAGGTAAAACTGGGTTGACTACCAGCTCAACTTGTTGACTTTTGTCCGGTATGGACTCAGAAGATTCACTTTCAATGATAGGTGTTTCGACCGACTGTTGAGTTATGTCAGTCAGATTTTCAACTAGTAAAGGACTTGGGGAGAGCTTCCTGTATCTAGATGGAAGTCGCTGCGGTGAAGCAGGATGGTTATGCAAGACTCCTTTGGTTTCATCCAAAAAAGGACAACGGGGAAGGGTATGGTCTGCTTCACATAACTTACATGGAATTTGAACTCTTCTTTTCTACCCATTATTACTAGTTGATGGTGTGCTGTCAACTTTATCACCAGAGGTTGATGACACCGTTTGGTGTGAACGGGGAGACCATTCTCTCAAGATCTGAGGGATGCATGGACATTCTCAATGAAGATGGTCTCCTCTACAAATTATGCAATCTTTGAATATAGTGGGCCAGAAGTAACCAGCTCGTAAGATATTTTGTGCAGTAGTGTAACCAGATAGATGCCCCCCACACACATCTGAATGACAGTCATTCAGGACTTTTTCGGCCTCATCATGCGTGAGGCACCTTCGCAGAACTGTATCGACACCACGACGGTAAAGTGTATCACCGATGATCATGTAGTCTTTGGCTTGGTATCGAATACACTGTTGTTCAGAGCGTGAGGTGTTTGGCCTAAAAGTTTGGGTTTAGAAATAGACCAGTATATCTCCATACCATGGATTGCTTGACGATATCAGAAACAGAGTCTCATCCATGATTGATGCTTTAGATGTTAAATCGTTGGATGACGATGGAAGGTCACAAAGTAACTCCGCGAAGATGAGAGATTTCTTTGACATCAATTTTGTGAATTCCATATCAAACTCTTGCAAAATGGCTATCCATTTGGAATATTTGCCCCCTAGTAATTGACGCGGCAGAATGTACGTCATAGGGTTGCAATTTGACACAATGGTAGTTTTGTGAAAGAGAATATATTGTCAAAATATTTGCACTACTTGAACAGCTGCTAAAGCCAGCTTTTCAACATAGGAGTACTTGCTTTTTGTATCATTTAGGTTGTGGCTTAAATAATATATAGGATGTTCTATTTCATTGTCTTCTTGCACTAAAACCATGGCAATGGTTGTATCTGTAGCGGCGAGATATAGGTTAAAGTATCTATGATAGTCAGGGGCATACATTAATGATGCTTTTACCAGGGAACATTTTAAAGCATCAAAGGAAGCTTGCGCAACCTGATCCCAGTGGAAGGGTACTCCTTTTTTCAAAAGACGCATATAACCTTTAGTGAGTTCGGCATAATGTGGAATGAACCTCCTCAGAAATTTAGCTTTTCCTTGGAGTTTTTGAATCTGAAGCAAATTTGAAGGTGGAGGCATGTCAAGGATTGCCCGTACCTTAAATGGGTCGAGCCAAATTTCATCCTTAGAAACTATGAAACCAAGTAATCGACCAGAACCAACACAAAACACACACTTGTGCAGATTGAGTCATATCTTGTAGTGTCGACAACATAGAAATATCGCTCTCAAATGCTGCGAATGATCAGTACACTTTCGCAAATGAGCTGGTAGATCGTCGAGATATGGTTGAACGATGTGTTTGATGTCATGGAAGGCATAGTTCATTGCCCTCTGAAAAGTTGCCCCTGCATTCTTTGAACTGAAAGGTACTTTATGGTACGCGAATGTGCCCCATGGACATATAAATGCAGTCTTTGATTGGTCCTATGGGCGGATAATGATTTGATTGTATCCGAAAAATCCATCCATGAATGAAAAGATTTCACATCCGGCACATTTATCAATTATTTGGTCGATGAAGGGTGTAGGGTAGTTTTTCTTTGGACACGCTTGATTTACATCCCTATAATCGATGCACACTCTAATTGTTCCTTGCTTTTTCATCACAGGAACAATGTTCGATACCTAATCAGTGAGAGGAACAGGGTAAATGAAACCAACATGCAAAAGTTTTTCAACTTCTACCTTAATGGTAGCGGCTTTCTTTGGGTGAATAGGTCGAAGCCGTTGTCATACCAATTTGACATCTGGATACATCTTGATTTCATGTTCAATGATTCTCGAGTGAATGCTTGGCATTTCTTCATATGACCATGCAAAGACATCTGTGAATTCGCGAAAGAGAGCGCAGTAAATTTCCAATTCTGATGAAGAACATGATTTGCCAACATGAATATTCTCTACAACATTAGGTTTGGTCGAGATATTAACGGTGATAGTTTCTTCAATATTGGACAGATTTCACTCGGAATCCACTATATTTACAGTATTTGATAGAAAATCAAAAACTGAAGGATGATTAAGGTCGCTTGAATAATCTTCATTGTTATCTTGAAGGTGGGAACAATGGTGGTAATCTTCCCACAACGTCTCTCCTATCATTATCGACTAGATGATTCCTTCGTCTATAGCATGTATACAAGACCAAGGATTGGAAGAGGTACCATACTCTATAGACCTATCTATCCAAACACTCGTTGAGTGTTGATTTGGGTTCGCTGCCCAGGCTCAGAAAATTGATTGCTACAAAGATTCTATGGGGCTTGGGGGTAACACCTCGCGATGATCCACACTATCAAAATGGTCAGAGTTATTCTTAATCTTAGATGATGTAGAAGAGATCATATGACAGGTTTCCACTATGGCCACTTCCGCAAAACTAGTTGGAGGCGGGAGGGCAAAAGTACCCATCAAGGAGGGGTCTTTTAGGAGACCTACTCCGACATTTTGAAGCGATTGAGAAATTCCATGGATCAGTGGAATGCTTCCAGTAGCTTGTGAACCATTGGGGAAAAGGGTTAGTTGGTCAACGATTATAATTCCACCCTGGAAGGGAAATGCAATCTTTCTAAAATATGTAGACACAACGGTAGCCATAGCATAAATCCAGGGCCTTCCCAGTAAGATATTTTAGTCAAGGTTTCCATCAATGACCTCGACTTCAATCTCTACTTTCTTGCCCCCCAGTTTAAATTGCAAGTTACTTAAAATCCCATGCAGAATGTATGCTATTCCATTTAATTTAATGTGTTTTATGATCGTGACAAGGGTGGTGAACCTAAATTTTTCCAGCAACTCATTGACATAATATAGGTAGATGCCCCCCATCAATGATTGTTCGATGAACAATTTTATTGAGGGATTTTACCTATATAAAAAAAGCGAGTTGGGCTGGTAACTGAGGCGCATATCCTTTATGATTAAAGGCCACAAGATTGGAATCCACTGGATCAATCCCCCCTATTGCTGATAACAAAGACTGCTTTTGGGCGAGGCAATTCTACAGTACGTCAAGTGTCGACATAGCGGATGGAAATTGAGCCAAATCATCCATTATATTATAATTCTGTGTAGCTCGAGCATGAGGATTAAATGTCGATTTATGTACTACTCCCTTTGGTGGCTTTATAGTTAATTCAGGAATGATGGGTGTAACAACTTCTGGTGAAGTTGTTGTCGAACTACTGGGTTGATCTGTAGCCTTGTTGTTCGACAATTGTGGATTTCCATAATCTTTATTCCTTGTCAATATCAAAGCATCATTTTGTTGTTTCGAGATGGATAGCATAAGCACTTATGATGGGGAAGCATGATCTATGGCAACCAGGTTAGTTTCTGGGTTCATAAATGGATCAATCAACACCGCTGAGGAACTTGAAGTCTTTAAAAATTTTGCGACCTTAGCTCAATGTGGACAACCTTTCGTATGATGTTCCTCATTACATATGTAACATGGAAAATGATGTTTCTTTTGCCCAGTAGGGTTTGCAAAATATTTTTCAAGAGTTGAATCCTTCTGTTTCTTCTTTTTATTTTTCCCTTTCTTCTAGCCCCCTGGTTGCTTTGGATTCTTTCCCTTGTCAGATGACATGACATTAATCTTCGAGGCAAGAGGTTTGTCATTTGCTTTTTGACTAGAAACTAAAAGGGCTTTACTAGATGGAACCTTTTCGGCTTGCGTGCTTAAGGTACTGTTCACGCCATCACGAGTGTGAAAGTCCCTGTTCGATTTAGGAGGGGGAGGAATAGAAAATTACAGTCTAGGAGTGTCAGGAATTTTGTCGTAGAGTATGCCAGACTGAGTATAGATCAATTCTAAATATTGTGCATGAGCAATGACTTGCTCTTCAATGACAACTCCTCCCTTCGCCACATCCTCAGTAATAGAAGGCAATTAGGACTTAATAAACCACTCAGCTAGGAGCTGATCAGGAACATACGTCTTTACCATTTTATGACGCCGTCGCCACTCATGAATATGATCAGATATGTGAGTGGTTGTGGTTTGTTTAAAATTGGTAAGGAGTTATGTTCCCATTTTGTACCTTATGGGTAACTGAAAGTGGGTTAGAAAAGTAGTGGCAAGGGCGTTGAAGTTATCAAACAAAGCTCTAGACAATTCAATATACCATTTTGCTGCCAGACCAGTTAGCGTTCGCTGAAAAAGGCGAAGCCTAATCGAATCATCATTTAGGGTGTTAGACAAGCACCACAAATGAAAGGTCAGTATGTGATTCAATGGATCTTCAGCTGGATTTCCACTGAATTTAGGAATATTAGGGGGAAGTTTATGAGGAATCGCTGGCCACCAAGGGGCATATGCAATTGGATCATTCATCAACCAGTTCAAATCTGGTAATTCTAGAGTTGCTACAGAAGGCAACTGTTGATTCAGGTTAGGTGAAGCATACCCAGGATAAGATGGAATCACCTTAGTAGTAGGTCTTTGCATACTAGCATAATGTATCTGATGCTGGTAACTCTGATAAGGTTGTTGGTAACCATTATAGTGTGGGTGTTGATAACCGTTTTGAAAATGCAGTTGTCCATTACCTACAAAGCCTTATTGCTCAGGTCCTTGGTATGTTTGCTCGAATTATGGTTGTTGGTATTGCACTATCCATGGTTGTTGAACCATTTGCTATTGCCCATTACTGGAAGATTGACCAAGATGTGGGGTGATAATACCCATTTGAGCCTGAGTCGTTCCAGGTAAGGAAGCACTAACCTGAGGTTGTGATTGAGCCATAGAGACAAGAGGTTGTTGTATTGCAACCTGAGAGACTTGAGGTTGAAACACAACAAGAAGTGCTTGTACTTGTGACACAGTCACAATAGCAGGTGTAGTGGGAATATTCGACACAGGTTGGATCGGTTGCATTGAATATACAACCCTTGGTTGTTGAGGCAGTATTGGTACCCAACCACTGGATGCAATTCTAGTTTGACCTGAATTTTGTTGTGAACTCTCATATGGTTGTTCTCCAGGAGGGAACAATGAAAAAGCATACTGCCCTCCATATGGCAGCAGTCCAGTGTTCAAAGGGTATATTGGTCTTTGAAGACGGGTCTGCCCAAATTGATACTGGCATGCAGGATCAATTTGTTGAGTTTCAACATAAGAAATACCAGATGGGATTCCGGATGAACAAATTGGAACAAACCATGTCGTCGAAACAGTCCCCGAGTGGACTCTAGCTAGTGATTGATAACTAGTTGGGACAAATGGTATACCAGGAAAAATCGTAGGAATGGCAGTAGGAAGTTCTGTTATAGCTATATCAAATGACACAGTCCTAGATTTTGATGGTTGCTCAGACATATTTAGTCTATCCAAAAGATTTCCTAGCGATTTGACAGGAACTTGTGATGAAGGATGATTAAAAGAACTAACTTCGGGAGTAGAAGGATATAAGTGGATCCCAGTTCCAAAATGTAATGGGGTACTGGATGGGAGATCCTCTACTATCTCTTCTATAACAAACAGTCCAGGTGGAAAAGGTAGATCGTTAAGTCTGTAAAATATTTCTGGAGCCAAAGAAGGTATTGCTTCTGCAGTGACAGATACTGGAGGGGTGACACCTTCTGAATTCTGGAACTCAACTTCCAGATGTTCAGGTAAGTGAACTTCAGTCTCTGGATCAACTCTATCTAGAGTTGTTTCAGGTATAGAAGTGTTTACCGTTACACTAGGATCAGTTCTAATGTCCTCTTGCAACTGCGGAACTTCTTCTCTAAAGGTAGATGTACCAGAAATGATCGGAGTAACTGTAGTCTCTGACGATGTTGAAACACAAGTTTCAAATAAATTAGGTGAATTGGACTCAGTTAAGCGAGACCATTTTGCCTGGAATGGTTTCGTTTCTGGAGTCAAAGACAGTTGACTTGCTAGTCTCTGTGAACAACAGGGTTTTGATTGACTTTCTTCCACGATTGTGCATTACTTGATCAACTCAAAATTAAGGGGAAAAAATGTTATTCCAAATTAAATAAATTTTAATGACGCTTTGTCACAACTTTGCTTTTTAAATTTTTAAGAGTCGAGAAAAAGTTAAAGATGACTCTAGTCCCCTTCGATTTTTAATGAGCTTGAAGTGACAAGTGCTCAGATGGACCTTTTCTTTTAAGGAGTCGAAAAGGAACAAAAGTGACTACTCTGGAAATCTAGATAGAGGGATTACCAAACCAATCGCAAAACTGCAATATACACCTTGGTGATAAATTAAAGAGAAATTACCAAGGACTTATGTATGGCAATCAATCTTCCCGAATGTTGTGTTCAATGTATTGTGATCGATAGGGCGGTAGCCATGGCTTCCTATGGATAAAGGATATAAACCTATTGTGGTCTCCCAATATATACACGACGTTACGGGGAGCACAAGTCCGTGCTAGCACTTGTCTTATCAAAGAGGAGGAATCACCCAACCTTTGATGAAAATGATAGTTACTAGTTTTTACAACACCGGAACATGTCTCTAGCCTAGACCTCTAAATGTGTTGTGTTAGGTTCCAAAGCATTGTTAAGTTCATTGAAATTTATTTTAGAGTTGATCTTGTTTAGAAGTTTGTCTTTCAATGGTTCACCGCATGATGTAGATGTAAAATTCCTAAATATGCGGTCTACAATAATAAACAATCGTTGTTTATTTTGAGCAATGAAAATCCTAGTTACTAAGGAAAGAAGATTACGATTCTTTCAAAAAAAGAGCAAAGAGCATACACTAAATGCACTTTTCCTAAATAATTTTTCACACACAGTCTAAATGCAAATGCAAATGCATGTATTTGTTTTTCTTTCCCCTTAATGTGAAAAATGCCAAAAAGGAAAACTAAGTAGAGCAAAGATCTGAAATATTTTTACTCAAAGCGACATTTCGACAAAACGACACTTTTCAATTTCAAATAGAAAATTCTTTCGACACTTCAAATATCAACAAATCAAATCAAATATATGACAAAAAGTTCAATCGACTATCTAGAGAAGGAAGACTTTACGACACTTCTCTTTTTTGACACAAAATGACAGTTACGACACTTTTTGTACCAAAACAACAGATCGATTTAAGCAACTTTTCGACAAAGGATTGCAAATGATGGACAAATACATAAAAATATTTACTATTCCTAATCAATGGAGGCTGAACTATGTAAAGCAAGCAGGCTTCAACAAAGAGATATTGTTCATAAGCAATAAAACAACTAATCAGAGCTGAAAACAAGGACAAAAAACCCCAAATTTCAAGGAGGGAAATAGGCTCAGTTAGTCATTGCACCTGGGCTTCACAGAAATAGGGATGCATTGCACTTTTTAGGCTCAAAAGGTGCGATGCATACTGGTAGATAGTGACAGACAGTGCGATGCGCTAGGGAGTACCACTGAGATGGGGTTTGGCTCAAATTTGTAGCTGATTTCAGTGAGTTAAGCTGAGCTATGATGGACAATAAAGAGAAAAGTATAGAGGTATGATCTTGAGAGGTTACTGAGCTACCAAAAGGGCATCTAGAATGCTTGTAAGTCAGATGTTCAATTCATAAACTAAACTGGAGATTGACTGAAGCAGCATTCATGTACTTTGCAATTGCAAAGAAAGAGCGGTTCGAAGGCTTTCTGGCTAACTTCAGGCTCCGTCTATAGTTTAAAAACAAACAACAACAACAAACAAACTATTTGTTCCCCAGCAGAGTCGCCATTTTGTTTCTGGGAAAACTAGTGTCTTTTTGATCTGTTAGCCCTCTAGGATTGGCAACTATCCTAGCAAACAAACAATCAAAGCAATTTGGGATTTCCTCTATGTATGATAGATAAGAGAGAAGCAAAGGAACCAACCTGGATCTTCCACTTGACTCCTTGCTTGATTTCTCTCCCCCTTGATAGAGCTTGCAACTCCTCTCCTACTTATCCCACTTAGAGAATACCTGTAGAAACAAAGTAACAAAACACCATCAAAGCATCTTGATCTATTATATCATAAGCAATGCAGAATCAGAAATACATTGAACATACAATGGCATTCACAAATACACGATTGTATGGAGGAAAACTCAAAGAACTTTATTAAATATGAAGGGAGAATTACAACCCAGTTGTCTAATCCAACATCATCCTCCAAACATCAAAGCCCTCTTCACCTCATGAAAAGCAAGACCACCCAACAATACAATGCTCTTTATCAAAGACAAACTATCAGCACTTCCTTACAAATTACAAAATTCCAGCCTCTAGATCTCTCAGATGAGGGATCCATTTATAGATGTCTACAAGGATGTGAGTCATCTTTGGGTTTTTGATTAGTGTCATTCCACTTGTTGTTCTTGGTTCCACTTGGAGATTTCTTGCATATCTTACTCATCCACGGGCGAATTCGGAGAGGAAAGTGTCATAGGAGAAGTTTCTAGAAGATTCCATGAGCATCCACTTAGCAAACTGTCTCGGACATTTGTCCATTCTCGCTCATCGCACCCCATAGAAGGCCTCTTCAGTATGCATCGCACCTAGCTAGTGTAGGAGTCAGTATACATCACCCTGATAGTGGAGCAGTCAGTATGGTCTAGTTTTGGCCAGTTCTGAGTGGTTTTTCAAGTGGAACTTTTGGGGAATGATATAATCAGTTGACCATGATCCTTTAGGGTATGAAACAACACTTCAGAGGTTAAAGAGCCCTAGTTTATCAACATATAAGATTGGGGTTGCAATGCCCAAATATTTCTATAACACATTTCAAGCCCTAACTCCTTATACCGTCACCTCGTTGGGGACATGCAAAGAAAAACAGAGAAAGAGCAGATCACTATGATACCACTAATCCAAACTTAAACATGAATGCAACAACTTACAAATATAATCATAAACATAGAGATGGAATAAAAGAACACTTCATTTCAATAATAGAAAAATATTGAACTATGGTTACAATCAGAATGGAAATAAGATAGCTCGGGCAATGGTAGCTTATCTCTGAGAAGAGATGTGGTGAATACATGCCTCTAAACTGTGTTAGAATGAGGTTCAAGGGCCTTTTTATTGTTGAAAAAAATGAGAAAACCCTAACCCCAGGAGATGTAACAACAAGATTTTGTGGGCCCCGTTGGGGTTATTTGGGTAGTCAATTTTTCGAGGTCATAAATTGGTCATATTATCTCCATTTGGCGTGTACAATACCTTGTTGGAAAGGTCTCTCTAAGTATTACAGGTTTCGCTGCAAGCCCCTACCTATGGATACGAGCCTGCTGCGGAACCCAAAAAATGTCGTTTAGTGGGTTAAAACTGCTCCGGAAGTTCAAGGCCTAAAAACTGCTAAAAATAGTAAATGTTGAAATGAACAAGGAAACATATGAAACTAACTAGGGGGTCTAGGTGGAATAGGCTGGTAGCCACCAATATCCACCTGGATAAGAAGCTCCACCCTTAGAGTGTGTAGGTTATCTTCGTTAGGTTAAGGGTCTATCTCCTATTTAATTTAGCATGTATGTCACACTTTGTTAAATTTTGGGCATTATAGCTAGGGTGTATGGGACTAGATTCCCTTGTCTTGATGTAATTCAATTTATCTATAGTAACGTTGGCTTGGATTTGGACAAGCCATATGTAGTCATTGAATTTATACCACAGTGGATGGAACTATGTAACTCTTCTATGCATTAAGGCATGCATTTCAATAAATAAGAATTTTTTAGTTAGGGTTTAGAAAAAATGGAATCCAACATGGTCATCAATTTGAGTTGTTTGGACACACACCCCTATAAAAATTAAATTGTTTAAATTTAATGTAAGAGGAATTTTCTATTCATTTTATTGATGTTTTTCTTCATTAAAGTGGCATTGGTTATTAGAACACAAAACACATTTATGTCCAAGCTAAGTAGAAACCACTTTTGAAGAAAAGAAAAGCATCATATTATATCTTATCAACATAACAATTTCAAGTATTGACTATATATCAAAATGTGTATTTCATTATAGAAATAATTATAGTGTTCATTATTTCCCTTCATCATACATATGTACAATCATCACACTATGTTTATCTTTATTGGCCCCACCTCCACCTCCACCTTCATTAGACACATCTATTTTCTCTTTGCTAATTTTATCATGATCATGATTAATATTTTTTTTCTCCGTGACATTTATAACTAATTTATAAGACCTATGTCCCAAACAAGTTTAAAATTTCTAATTCACAATATATTTCACTTACTTAATTAACTCTGAGTTCATTATAATTACCCTAGCCCCATGCCCCCACACTGAATTCATCCAATTTCAATGGAGGATTCATATTTCTAATCCAAAGATAATACAATTTTCCTACTCCATGTCATAAAATAATACAATCATGAATGTAGAGTTAAACATTTTAGTTATACAAAACTTTAAAGTTTACCTACATATGTGTTCACTTCGATATAGCCTTTGGAGAAAAGTTTGTTTTATCCAAATTTCTCTAGTCTCTCTTAGGTGGTCTTTGATTTGTATTTAAGCTTGTGTGAAATTTCAAATATGTGTTGTTTAGTTGGTTAAGTTAAACACAAGAAATATGGAAAACTCTCAAAGAAATAAAACTTACAATTATTATGTTATTGCATTTGTGATAGTTTAGTTTTCATTGTTGTTACTTTATTTTACGTATTATTCTCCTCAATGTCCTCCGCTAATGCATGTATCTCTCCTCTATGTATTTATTAATGATGCTCACAAGGAAGGTCGTGCTCAAGATTTGTCTGGTAGGTGCCACACGCGTAATGAACTTTACGAATGCATGCACACTCTGAATGTGTACATGATCTATGAGTGCATGAATAATATAAGAACACGAGCATGTTTATGTTTCAATAACTTTCACCTCTACTAAAAGCCCAATAAACAATCACCCCAGGACCACTTTGATCCGCGTGGGTTTTATAAACGAAAATAATGTGCACACATCAAAAATGCATGTGCAATTTTAAGCATACACATTTTAAAAATGCAAGCACATTATTTTGTGTATAAATTGTTGGAATCAAATCACTATTGATAGGGGGCTAAATCAGTAGTGATGATATATATATAATTTTTAAATTTTATTTTCAGTTTATTGAATAACAATAAACATTATAGTCATTGGTATATCTTAATATAAAAGAAACATGATATCAACACATAAGAGTAATTATAAACATCAAGACAAACATGCACAATGAAACACAAGTGTTTCTGGTGGAAACACCCAAGGGACAAAAACCACTCTATTGTTGTTGTGATGCTCTGAATATTTTATTAATTCTTCAAATCTCTATTACATCTTTTAGTTTTCCACCATCCCTATAACAATTTAGCTAGCCACTGCTAGAAAGCACCCACTACCCTCGTATTACCAAGCCAAAAATTGTTGGAGGCCCTAACCTCCTGAATCACTCAGGGCTATGATTTCATTCATTTTCTAATTAGAACTCAATCATCAAAGTAACTCTCTTTGTAGCACACTCTCAATAAATCAACATCAACGTATCTCCATAGGAAAGGTCATATCTCAATCACACAATCCAACCATCAAATGTAGTGTAAAGCAAAGCAAGACAACATTTCCAATGATGGAGTCAACCTCTGCAACTTACAATCAATTATAAACATTGCTACCTACATACAAAACTTTGATCCATGTTCTTCATCTCCAATACTGCTATCGGATAAATCATCTACTACAAGTGTCCATTCTATCTATTCATTTCCTACACAACAATCTCTGATTTTGTAAGAGCCCTGGGTTAAAAATCGATGTAATGAAGTTAATAAAAGAACAATAGTAACCAAGGTGGTTGGACGTGTATTCCAAGTTGAATGTTGGGAAAAACATAGTGATGGGGATTGCTTGTGATTAATTAATGGATATGGAATTTGGAAAAAAAAATGGCAAAGGAAAAGTGGAATTTATTGGCATTTTATTTATGAAAATAATGGAAAATAGGAGAAAATGAAAGTGAAATGTCATAGGTTACATGTGAGCAGGAAATTGAAGGAAAATAATGGAAAATGAAGAAAATAGAGGCATCATTGATAAGAATTGTTTTGAGGCCTCAGTTTAGGTTGGATATTTCTCTCCATTCTCTCTCTCATACTCTTGGACACTTATACTTTTCTTGGATCCCTCTTGGAGGAGTGTGGCATACTTGGGATTTGGAGCAAGAAGGCAAAGGAAAAGTAGGAAAGTGCAAGAGGACAATGAGATCCACATCTACTGTGGGTTTTGATTGCAGGTACCAAGTTGCATGTATGATTTCCTTCCTAGTTTTGGCATGCATAGCATATGCATGTGGTTATTTGGCCATGATTTGTCATTGGCATGGAGGACTTCCCAGATTGGCAGTGGTATTTCCTAGACTTTTCATTTCCTAGATAGCCATGGTAGTGTGGGTTTTACATTTTTTTCCTAGTTGGTGCTCATGTTCCTTATGCCTGTGGGTTGAGTTATTAGTTCCTAGAGCCTTGGTTGGATAAATGCTCTAGAATCCCTATGACAACTAGGGTTGAGTTACTAGTCCTCGAAGATTTGGTTGTAAAAATGCTCTCGAGCCCTTAGTGGATTGAGTTACTAGTCCTGAAAGCCTTGTTTAGGAAAATTCTCTAGATCCCAATGGGGGTTGTGGGTTGAGTTACTAGTTCTGGAAGTCAGGTTGCAACAAATGCTCTGGAACCCTCAAAAAATTAAATGGAGATTGATCTTGTGATAGTTAGTGATGTCTGACCATCAGGTTGAATCGTTGGTTAAGGGTTGAGGTGCTTAGGCCTCTGGAAGCCCTTCTTTGGTTTTCTTGGTTTATTCCATGATATCCCACATTCGTGCTTTGAATATGGGGTGGGGATGATCAGTTTAAAGAAAGATTTGGTTCAACCCAATTTGTGGTTGGGTCATAGGTAGAAGTCCCTGACTTGGTTGGATTTGCATATGTCAATAAGATGTCTTTTCCTCTTGTGTTCTATGTGTAAATGTACTTTTTATTATGTGGTTATAATGGTTTTTCTATTATTGTTATTTATCTAGTTATAACTTGGTTATAAGTATGGTTTTAGGACAATCTTGAGTTATTGCCCTATTACAAAGGAAAATGACCTTCTCATCAGCTCAGAGGAGAAGGGCAAGATCACTGAAAGATTGACCAAGTTCACATTCCTGTTTTCCAAGATAACGCTCTCCAAGAACTAGAAAGATGCTTTATAAAGCTTCCTAACCATGCATCAGGTGTGTTAGTCCCTAGGGTAACTTTTTTTGTTGCCTCGAGAGGTGTGTTAGTCAACTTAAGTGAGTTTCTGGATGTCAAAGGAGCAAGTTGACCGAGAAACATCACTATATTCACTCCTATGTTAGCTCATAAAGTAGGGAAACATCCATATTCGACCTGTTTGGGGAAATTTATATTCCCAATGGAGTCTACAAATAGAGAAAGAACAATAAAGCATGGAAACATATCTAGTTTTTCCCAAAATATATCATGAAGGATTTGGCAAGGCTTATCCTCTCATGCTATATATTTGAGGCTAGGGCCATTGTGAAAGGGGTCGAAAGTATTGAAAGGATTTCCTATTGATTGTTGAAGCTTGTATTAAACATTGGCTCTTCAAGAGGTTAAGAAGAGAGAGAGAGAGAGGAGTTGGAGGAGTAAGGGAAGACTTATGCAACTGATGGTTTTAATCACTCTTTTCTATCATTAATATAGACCTGCAGTTTTGTTTTCCACTCCATGGCATTGGTATTGTGATTTATTTACATTTTCATGCAACACTAATGATAATGAGTAGCTTATATGTATGCAATTAGATATCCCTATTTATTATTATATTTATTGTTGAAGTTATATGTTGTGATATTACACCTCGTCTTTTTCATGTGTAGGTATTGATATTGGAGCTAGCTAAGGGGTCTTCCACTCCACTACTTTGCGTTCTCCATCAACACCACACCAAGACCTCAGGTAACAATTCTTCTTCTTACTTTGATTATGATTTCACTAATAAAGATATGTGCATGTGTATCTAGGCCAGCTGCATCTAATTTGAATATTTGCGAAGGATCCCGAGAAGATCCTTAAGGGTGTCACCACCACCAAACACCCATGCATTAATTCCCTATAGTAGAATTGGCGACTCCACTGGGGACTACACTTAGTTCCTGGTTTTCTCCCAGAAAGTTCCAAGTTCTCCCTTTCTTCTAGGCCTTCTTGCACTCCTGATCCCCTTTCTGACCATTAAGGACTATACAACACCCTTCTCTCAGTGCTCAGCGTTAGATCTGATCCCCATAGCCTTGTTTTCATGCCTATTCCTCACTAACGCACCCTGCCAGTGAAAACAATGATTTAGAAAGCATTATGGCCTTGCAAACAGAGTGTTAATGGAGCCACTAACTCTATGTGTCCTCTGTTACACTGCGTTAGCGAGCCACTTCTTGATAAGTAGCAAGTTGTGTGACCTCATGGGTTGGGAAAGTTGCTTGTAGACTTATTAAGGATTTGTAGCTATCCATGTTGATTGATATCTTATTCCTGAACAAAATTTTATTTTTAGGAAAATAGATTTACTACTTAAGTTTTTCGTAAAAAAGGAAAACACATGTTTTTTAGAGTTTTTCTTCTTAGTTGGTTAGATATGCATTTATTTGGTTTTAAAAGTTGTTAGAGAGAATTGTAGTTCTTTCGGTTGTGATTGTGTTTTACTGTACTAGATCCATGGTATATATTGATGTATAAATGACTCCTTCCTTGTAGAAGCAACTCGTTCATTGAACTGAAATATTAAAGCATTATTTGTGCATGGTTTGAGTGAGAGTCCCACATAACTTCATATGTCAACACCCCCACCGAAGACTTTAACAAAGTACATTTAAAATTTACATCGTAATAAAATCAATCAAAAACTCTTTTTTGAGTAAACACATATTAGTTTAGGCTAGGATCTTGGGTTAGGCAGTTGTGAGTTAACTGCCCAAGATCATACACCGAAACTAGTGTCATTAACCAGGGAAATCATTCTACACTCATACTATTCGGGACCACTATAGTCAAAGCGGACCTAAATATGACACAACATCAGACTGTAAATGAAGCTAGCCCACCTTTTCTTACATCTCCTTTGGGTATTCTGTGTATCGTGGATCCCTTCGGGGATGTTGGAGTTGAGTCGGGGACTCAGGTATCCTACCCACATAACATACTGTATGTGACTATCTCCCCCGGGTAGTGCCTGTGACTTGAGGAAACCATAGTGGCCATAATTTTAGGGATGAACACAAGGTGACTGGGGCAGGCTACCCTGGTACCTAAAATAGATGGACCTGCTTTGTCTTTAGTTTTTGGGAGGGTGCTTATCTTCACGAGAGTACTTGGCCTCTTAATCTAAGGTTCAGGTGACGCTAAATGATGCAGGGTTACCCATACACATACCCACAATATGCATATAAATTCTTTCACTTAATAGTCCCAAGTATTTAACTCCCTAAGGAGTCAAATCTTTAACTATCAATGGTTAAGTCCCCTTTATCAGTTTATTTACATCAGAACACAATCACCCTGCTTTAAACCCTCTATGGAAACTATTCAACCCTTTGTAACCTTCATATAAGACTTTATTAAAGCCTTCCTTCTAAATCCTTCTATGAGGAATTAAACCCCTCTTCAATCCTTTATAAAACCATGAGCTACATATATAACAACCTTTTCTCCTTAAACCATTGGTTAATATATATAAAAACACACAAAACCACATATCGGCGCTAAATCCCTTATAATCCATTTCTTACCTTTTCTGCCTTTCATACAGTCTTGGCATGCTTTCCGAGGTTATACTTTTAGTGCAATCAGCCATCGAGAGGTAATACATATGTTTTAGTCTTAAAAGACTCAGACCCACACTTTACGCAAATACATGGAATACATAGGAAATCCGCTCTGAATCACATATAGCAGATCTCAAATATTATAGATTCGCCAGTATATATGCCGTCGAGTCCACCTTCTATGTTAACCTTCTACTGCCAATCCTCCAAACTCTGATAAGCGATCACGCCGATCTCCAATATCCACTTCCCCGATATGCGATGGCCAATTTAATCGTGACCATCGATCAAGTTCACGATCTGATGGTCGATGATTAATCACACGATCACAATCACTTGACCATTGTATTTAACTTTGCACTTAAAAGTTCCAATCTGATATTTCTTACATACCCAATAGGGTTATGTGTTATGTTTGATAAGTTTTCGTATTCGGTTACATATCAATGCGATCCTGACTGTTTCACTATCGCGATTCAATATTGGCTGTTGATCTCCAAGATCTGACGGCTACCGTGCATCATTCCTTCAATTCTATACTATTATATTTTCTTGTGATTGCACCATTTTTTCAATGTTTCTATGGGTTCCGACTTCCTTCAAAGCTCTAGTATCTCAGTGTTTTTAACTGCACACTCCCTCCTAAGCTTGAATTGGATCATTGTAATGGATTCATTACTACATTATGGTCCTCCAAATACATTCCAAGACTCATTACTGTCCTTTGTCCCACACTCCTCTTTGCATTCTCTGAGCTTCACCTGCATGCATATATATATATATATATATATATATATATTCCATTCTTGGATATACACATAATTATCAGTCAAGACTCGAATCACATGTCTATGGACTCAAAATTGAATTGTCTATGTATAAATACATAAACAGATTATTACATATTGAGACTTTGTTTCTCTCTGGTCTGATCTTCTAATTAATGACCTTTGTTCATTATCTTCTCGTAGGCTTACAAACACTCCAATCTACTATCTATCGATCCTATCTAACCTCTCTCTCTCGCTCACTAACCCTTTTAATTGTGCCAATAGATCATATTTTATACAAGAATGGGTTCATGAACCAATTCTAGTTTAGAACTAGAAATATCTCACTCTCTCCTAAAAAGTCTCTTCAACCCCACTCTTTTCTAAACCAATGCTAAATCAAGCTTTCAAACCCCTCATATCTTATTTAAAACCAAATAAATCTAACCGTTTGGTCTGATCTCCACACAGGGAGGATCAATCAATCACATACACCCTTTTCGCATATTTGACAATAAATAAACACTCTCACACACTTAAATAGATAAAATTAACTAAACCCTTGCCTTCCAACTCCTTGCTAGTCACAACATGTGATTATGCTATCACATTGTTGACTAGGCATGAATGCTCTTGCATCAGTGTTACACAAAAATATCGTCACCATGATTATTTGCAATCAGTATGGGTCTATCATCACTTGTACTATCCTCCTAAGCAAGTCTCAGACCTCAGCTCTTCAAGTCAAGCTTTGAAAATGAGAGAAAGACATTAAAAATAAACAAAACTCTAGTTCTGCACTTCCTCTCACTGTTGCCTGTAGTCTCGCACCCCCTGTTTACAAAAACTGCGGACCTGGCCGCTCTGTCCCCAAAGGAGTGGGTGCGGACCTCTGTGAAAGTCAAAAAGGCGCAAGTTTATTCTAAAAAACTCACTTTGGGTTAATTCTAGATGATTCTAGAAGGAATTTGGACGTGGATTGGTCACTCTTAGGTGGTTCATGCATCCCAAAAGAGAAGGAGCTAATCCCTTGATGAGAGGAGCTATCCCTTTGAAGGAGGGCTTTATCCCTTTGAAGGAGGACCTAGTAACTTCCCTCCATTGCACTATAAATTAAGGCATTGGGCTGGTTGCTAGAGAGGTTAGAAGCTGAACATTTTTGAGGGTAAATGCTGGTGGAATTGAGACTTCCTAGTTAAGCTTGAGAGGAGAGATCACATACCTTTTTGGCTTCATTGGGAAGAGAGTGAAACATGTCAAAGTAGAGGAGACTTCTTGTTGGACCCTGGGAGGAGCTTGTATAACATCAAGGCACAGGTTGTAAAGTTCTTCTTTGATTTGAATTAATACAATCAGATTCATTTTTCTCAACAAATTGTCTTATGTCATTTCTTTCATGAATTCCTTGATCTTCATGTTAAATATGCTTTATGATATTGGCTTTTCACGTGTTATTTAATTTGTTTCCTTGTTTGTGTTTGTAGATTCGCAACAAGGGAGCTCATTTGGATCAAAGGAGGGAGGCTTCCACAAACTTGCATTGGACCCAGGGTAGGCCTAAAACACTTGTTTTCCTTTGTTTATAAATGCATATTTAGAGAAAGATAGTTTTTGATTGGCTTTCTTGTCACTAGACATCGTTAGATTCTAAGAAGGTCTATCTTGTCCGCAAGATCAACTTATTCCGTGTGGCAAAATGGCGACCATACTGGGGAAATTATTTTTTCCTTGTTTTTACTTTGACCTGAGAAACTATGTTTTTGTTTCTGTTTTTGGCTTGTTGTGTGTGGAATTGGGTAGATTTAGTAGATCCAGGATTATTTTTTGTTTTTCATAACTTTGGGAGAGGATCGAACCCTAGGTTTTTGACATAGTGCAGACCTATCCGCACTTTTGTTTTTAGCACAGAGCGGTACCGCACCTATTTTAACTGTGGGCCTGCAGACCCTGTCAAAATTTTGGAAAACCTAAGATTTTCTCTGTTAGTCAGCTTAGTTTTTGTTTAGATATTATTATCCCCTGCCCAGACCTGCATATAACCTGTCAGAAGCTTTCCTTAGGTTAATTTCATTGGTGTTAGGGTTTTAGGTGAAATTCCTAGAAGTTTTGATTGTTGGGCTTGGTTTTCATTTTGGTCTTGTAGTAGCTCTGAGCTTAGAAGCTATAGAAGCTTTAGATCACCTTGGTTTTTACCAGCCTTCTTATGAGTCTGACCATTTGCAAAATCTACCTTTGTTGAGGAATCCACCTTGTGTTTTCTCTTTACGAAACTTCGAAAAGCTTGTGTTTAAAAGTTTGGATTTCATTTTTAAAAAAGAAAACGAAATTGGTTGTTTTTTGACTGATTTGTGATTCTGCATAAATTGGTCCTTAGTTTACATCTAGCTAAGTAAAACATCCTTAAAAAAGACATCTTTTAAGCTTTGACTTCAAATAAGTTTTTATAGTTTATAGATCTCAAGATTAGTCATTTCCATAGTTTTGAGTGTTTTATAAAAAATAAAAAAAATCTCTTTTGGAAAAGTTTGTTTTTGTAGTGGTTCAGTGTTTTGAAAGAAAAGGGAATTTTTTGTGAAAATAACTAGTTGTCTCGTTTTGAGTGCATTGGAAAGGACAAAAAGCTCTTCTTTTAATTTGTTTGTTAAGAAAGATTTGTGTTTACAAGTATTTGCATTCTCAAACTCTTTCCTAGCTAGAAGTTCATTGAAGGGAAAAGATTTTTTAATCATCTTAAGTGCATTTTTAGTGATTTTGAGTCGAGTCTTCATACCACGAGTTTCATCTCCACACCTCTTGACTTAAATAAAAACCAATAAAAATAACGCTTAAAGTAAAATTCATCTAGTAATATTTTTATTTCTAGGGCTCTAATACACCAATATAGCTTAGGCTAGTGTCTTGGAGTAGGGAGTAATTAACTCTCCAAGACAGTAAAACAAACAAGTAGTTGTATCTTGCCATAGGAGAGAAATCCAATTGTTGCATTTATGCTCTGGGAAAGCTCCTCTTAAAGGAGAAGCACGAGATCGTGTCCGAACCAGTGTGGGAATCAATCCTTCCTCATTGGGAACGACACCAGATATTCACGTATTAAAAATAGTAAACCTCGGATTAACCATTGCCGAGGAGCCTAGGGTCACTTTTTGGTAAACCTTGGATTATGTCAAGGAGCCTTCAAGGGGATTGAGCTTGTTACTCTGCCCTTGCGTGCATATCGGATCGTAGAGTGTTCCCCCAGGTATACTTGTTTTCGTTGGTAACCTTAGTGACCATATGCTTTAGGATTCTTCTTAAGGTGGCAGTGGTGGGAAGATCCCACTGTACCTAGAGCAGACATCGGCTAGACTCACTTGGATTTTCTGGGGGTTCTCCTCACTCGAGAAGGTTTAGTGGAGAAAATTGTGCCAGTCTATTCATTAAGTAGGTTGCCGAGGTAACTGTTCCGACTGCCATTTCTGTATTGAACTCTGCAACATTGGGCTTCATCACCAACTAGTGTTTTCAGTACAGAATGTTATTGTTTGTGTGTGTTTGATCTCTTAGATTCTTTAGGCATGTGATTCAAATTTGTTTGGTTCTTTAGAGGCTTTAAGTGATTTTCATTGAGATTTTACTTTGTTTGCGTGTGTAGTAGTTAAAACTTTTAATCGTGGCTGAATTACCGAGGAAGTCTCGTAGACTTCGGGGCCAACCTCCTAAGTTTTCACCGAGCCAGCCTGAAGGGTTAAGAGCCCTCGTAACTCCTAGAGACAGTAGAGTTGGGTCACCTGAAGAAGGAGAGTCTTCTTTGGTGGTACATCCTGATTTTCAAGCTTTAGTAGCAGATTATAATCCACAATCAGTGTCTGTTTCCGAAGTTACTGGTAGCTTTTAATCTACTAGTGATATAGGTGAGGAACCTGAAATATCCGAACCTGAAAGTGAATTTGTTGCTACTCCAACATTGGGGTTTGCTTCTCCAGCTTCTAGTGGTCCTGGTTCACCTAGGGTAAAAAGAATAATTACCCAAAATCTTTCTTCTGGACTTATAGCTATCGAAGAACTTGCTACTCTGGAAGAAGAAGTAGGCATACCTATCCTTGAAAATCAACCTGCTATTGAGTTAAGGGAGCATGAATCAATTTTTTACAGTCCACCTAGGAGCAGTGCTTGGTATCTTTCTTTGACTAATTTCTTGGAAAACCCAGGGCTAAGTTTTTCACCATCTCGTGTTCCTTATCACCCAACACCTAGAGGTTATTATCCTCCGTTAAATATGTCAAGATAGTCATCCATGTTTACTCAATCGCCAGAATCCTTTTTGTACGACGGTCCTTCTGTTCCCTCTCGGTATCAGTCACTTTCTGGTACGTTTTTGGGAGAATCTCCTCAACCCATTGAACAAGGGTTATTAACTAGAAGCAATGGTACTAAGCCATTGAGTGTAGAAGATATTCTCATGATTTCAGGTACTATTTCTAATCCTCAACCTCAAGGTGGCCAGTTACCGCTTGGGGGGCAGCCTAAAAATCCTCAATTATCACCTGGGGGGCAACCTCAAGGTACCCAATTTGCGCCTGGGGGGCAACCTCAAGGACAATACATACCTATAGGACAATACGTTCCTCAAGGTCAACCCTAGACTCAATATGTACCTCAAGGTCAACCCCAGTATCAATATGTACCTCAAGGTCAACCCTAGTATCAGTACGTGCCTCAAGGGTATCAACCCCAAGGTCAGTACTCGAACCAAGGTTTCCAACTACCCTCCGGTCAATCATATGTTCAAGGAACGGGAAATGTACCTTTGAATTATCAACCCTATCGTCAACCTGGTTATGGTCCTCAATATCCTCAACCTGTTATGGGTCCGTACCCCGGAATGAATTTAGTGTGGGATCCATCGCAAACACAACAGGTCGTGCAACTGAATGTACAGTTGTCATCTCAAACTGGACAACCCTTAGTTTCTGGTTCACCCCAGCAACCTGTCCAGTCTACCATTCAACACCGATAAACGGGGGTTACGGCCGAAGAAGCAAAGTACACTATGAAGTAGAGGGGCTTCAGAACGTGCTGCGACATTGCTACCATGGCTACGCCCCCACTCACAAAAGAGTATAAACCCCCGATCGATTACCCAGATGCTTCAGAAGTGCTCGCAACCCAGGCTAGGTGGGACAAGCCAAACTCGCACCAAAGATGCGAACACCTGACTAGCAGTAGAAACTACAGTCTCAGCGCCTCGGGAAGTTGAAAGAAGGCATGGGACTATAAACCAGTCTGCAGAAAACTGGCGCGGAAAAAGGAATTGTCACCAAGCTAGGTGGTTCCCAAGTTCACAGCTACACCTCAAGGATATTGCTACCACGGAGAAAAGTCAAAAGATAACTGTTAACCACATAGGCTCTAACAGGCTAGTCAGATCACGTCAGACAAGAGCGGGTTTCAGGAAATTAAGGCACAAGTTCTGGACGCGATATGCAGAGATTTGCCAGCTTAAATTGCAAATGGGTGGAAAAGGTTTTTTCAAATCTCAAAGCATGTGGCTGGTGCTAGATTTTTGGCACTTTGAACTAGCAAAAAATAGCAAGTAAGCAGCTACTAGGCACTACATGAGCACTATGGCAAGAACCCAAGCACGAGTTGCGAAAGAAATATAGTTGAGTCAAGAAGAGCCCTCTCAAGTTCCTGAAGTTCCTAAATCCCCATGCAACCTGTGATCCAAGAAGAACAAGTAGAAGATGGGTCCAATCAGGGCCTCCCCAACATTCAACAAAAGCTCGGTAGTTGACAAAGGTAAAATCGTGATCGACAAACTTGCTGAGAAGGAGGACGACCTACAAGACCTAATCGATCAAATTGACGCATACGTAGAGGAAGAGGAACCTACATTCAATTTCCCGTCATTACCCCCATATCTTTCTCCTTGGACTAGGATGACCAAGCTAGCGAAAGACATAGACGCTGCAAAAACAACACTCAAGAGGTTGCTCCTTCTAGATGAAATAAGGTTCAAAGGATCGAAAATGGAAGGATCTAGAGCGATCTTGGGTCACACTTCCATTCCTTGCAATGGATGATGCCATTTACTCAGTATTAGCAGCATGGCCCTTGGAATGGCGTGCCCCAGACAAGACCATTCTCGACTAACTGGCCGCACAACAACAAAAGAAGGAATGCCAACAAAGACTCATCCAATTGGCAGAAAAAACATGATAGGAACAACAAGTTTCTTTGTAGCAGGGGGCTACCACGAGTCGGATTACAATGGAGAACTAGTCAAATCAGGGAACAGATTTGGAACAGGATCCACAACATGGAATAGAGATGCAGGACCACCTTAAGTGGTCACACACCAAGGAACCCTCGGCTGCTCAGAAAAAGTACAAAATAGTGAAGGCTCTGGAAAAATACTTCATGGATAGTAGCCCACCCGCAAGCAATGTTACTGCCAGTGTGTTGCCCAAACTGATCACTACATAAACAACTATGTTGAGGGAGATCAAAGCGTAGCTACAGGCCTTAAAAGAGCGACCCCCGGGCTGGGTCCCTCGTGAGCCTGCAGAAGATACAGACGCTGCTGCGCAGATGGTCAACATTCACACACCACACATCCTCTCATTACTAGCCGAGGTTGTCTAAGCCATAGCCACAGGTGACACAGGTAGTTGGGAATTAAATCTAGCCACTCTATCTAGCAACGTACTATACTGACTACAAGAAGGAGTAACTTAGGAATTCTATGCCAGGGAAGGTCGCGCATTCCACATCTTGACAGAACAAAAGGCAAAGATAGAATAGATCACTCTCCAGCATGATGAACTGGTTGCACAACACCGGGAAGTAGAACGAGCTGTGGCAGAGGCATGTGGTATGGTCCTTGAGCTAGCCATCCCCGAGGACCTCCCCCTAGCTACCAAGTTTCAGCACATGGAAGCCGGATTTTGTACAACCCAAGCAGAGGATGCAAGACACGAGGAGGAGTTAACATTACAGGTTGTTTAACTCCATCTCAAGGCTTAGCCGCCAACACCTCTGGCCGAACGAGAATGTCACCGCAGTGCAATTGTAGTTGGACTACAAACAATGAGTAGTGTTGTTCACAAATGCTCGGGACTACTTGGGAAATCGATTGGGATACTCACCACCCTCCAGGAAGTTCCAACCATACAGTGAGTAGAAATTGAGGTGCGTGAGTTGCAACAAGCCTATGACACCGCCTAGGGGATTGCATAGATGGTCGCTATCATACAGTGGTTGGCCAAAATGAAGGAGGTCCAGGCATTTAAAACCCAAGCTGACGTGGTGCGACAACAGGAGGCCACCCTTAAAGAGTGTATCCAGCCCTAGCTCGATGAAGCATTTATCATATCTACAACCATTGAAGGCAAGCTCACAGAGATGCAGGTAGTATGTGCAATGGAGCAAGTAGTTGCAAACGATAAGGATACCTCAGCAGCTCATGTGGAAAGGGTATAGAGGTTCGCAGCCAAATTTGTTGAAGAGACAGGCGAGATGCAAAATTTGTTGACCGACCTCTGTGCAAAGATTCCCGTACCAACTGAGTGACTCAGGACGAGTCACAATGATTGTATTGGGGGATTGTTGGGTAGCGGAAGCCTCGTGCAATGGTTAGGGGGCTCAGAGCTTGCAATTTTGCGTAAAAGCAGGGTAAACGCTCTGCGAGATGCGTGGAGCACGATTTGTAATAGGTCAATGTCAAAAGGGTAGTCCACCCAAAAATAATGTAAAGAAATATGAGTCGGCCCGCCCATGATTCGTGGTCCATGGAAAGGTATAAATAGAGCAAATCTCTATGGATATAGTAGCTAAGTTTGGTTGGATAATCTGGAGATCTGATATGTAATGGGTTTTTGGAGAGAAGCGGTCTGAAAGCGTCTGTAGCTCCGAGTCGAGGGTTTGGGTAGAGGATAGAGTCTCAGCAGCTGTGTGCCAAAGGCCTAGAAGAGTCCGCAATTTTGTGCATGGACCCTTGCAGCTGAGTGCGTAGAGCAGATATAATAGTACTGGGTTAAGTGGAAATAAAGATCAGTTCATTCTGAAATTTAATCTCTGAATTATTGCATATCTGGAAATTTGTATGGTTAATAAAGCTGTTTGGGTCTATCTGCATTGATTATTGAATACTTGTGAATCGATTTTTAGTCTTAATATGTGAACAAAATAAAAGTGATAAATGTTTGCTTAAAGCCCACTTTAAAATAAATCTGAGCTGAAATACTTCATCCACTAGAGTAGATCTATAGACTACACGAGGTATTTAGGATCCATGTGAATATCGCGCAGCGTGAAGCTACAAAATAGAGCACGAACCCTCCAAACCATATCCATACATCCCAAGGGTGCAGAAACCTGGTTCCAACACCCTCCCTTGCTACCTCGGGTGAGACCTCAATCCATGCTTCGCGGGCTATTGATTAAATGGCCAGTAACTACGGGATTTTCGTGGCTAAATATTTCTTCTGAACCTGGGTTAGGCCCATATCGGCCAACAAATTGTGAGTTTTCTTATTCTTCTTCAAAAAGAGTAGGAATAAAATTGATATCTAACGCCTGAAAATTAGATATAGCCATGAGCTTAGCCAAACCTTGTCCCTTGATGAGTTTTGTGGGCTTTATCTACAAATCATATTCTAGCATGGTTGCGATCCATTTTCACCGCCTGCCTTCAAGATCTGTCTTCAAAATACCTTCTTTTACAACTATTGTTGGAACATAAGAAATGGTGTGAGAATGCAGAATATAAACCCAAAAATCTTTGAGAGATTTCACTAGTGCCAAAGCCTGATTCTTAGTTATGTTGTATTTCAGCACTGCATCCATTATTTTTTAGCTAAAAAATGCTATAGGCTGTTCATTTTCCTGATCTTTGTTTGCATTAGGACAGCTCCTAAAGGATGCTCATAGGCAAATGAAAATATAATGAAATTTGAAGTACAATTTGGGCTAACCAAAGTAGGATTAGTAGATAATGCAAATGTGACTACATTGAAAGCCTTCTTGGCATCAAGAGACCATTTTACCTCACTGTCCTTTTTCAGCATGTCTGTCATTTCTCTCAAATGTTCAGCGAGGTTGGGGATGAATCTTCTCAAAAAATTGATTTTCCCATTAAAGTATTGAATTTATTTTTTATTACTTGGGAAATCTAATTACTGAATGGCTTGAGCTCTTGAAGGGTCAATGCGAATGCCATCCTTGGAGATAATATGTCCCAACAGCTTACCTTCTTCCATTGGAAAGTAAACTCTTCTTTGGATTAAGTGATATAGCAAATTTTCTGCATTTCTTAGAGACAATTCTCAAATGATGTAAATGAAGAAAAAAAACCGTGAGATCATCTAAATAAATTACCAGAAATACATCATTTTCATTAACGAAAGCTATGTCCATAGCCCGCTGAAAATTCACTCGTACATTCTTTAATCCAAATGGCATCTTGTCGTACCTGAATGTACCTCATGATGTTGTGAAAAGTATTTTGGGTTGATCATCCTTATGCACCAAAATCTGATTGTACCTAGAATATCCATCAAACAATCAAAGCCTGGAATACCCAACTACCCTATGAGGAATATGATCCAACTTTGGCAAGGGATAATAGTTTGGACACTTTGTTTAAATTTCTAAAATCGATGCAAAGACAAATCTCTCTGGTCTTCTTTCTAACGGGCACTAGATTATACATCCATTCAGAAAATTGATTAGGAACTATAATTCCACATTTATAAAGCTTATTTAACTCCTTTTCAATTGATGGAAGAAATTTAAGGTTTATCCTCCTTAGTTTATGGCGGAATGGATTTTGATTAGGCCTAACCAAAATATTGTTTTGAATGATGTTTTTGTCATACACCTTCAAATATGAATAGTCCCAAGAAAATACATTAGAAAATTCTACCATCAAAGCAATGTACTTACTTTTCATCTCAAGAGGTAGATTCTTTGAGAATTTCACCATCTTAGGCTGGTCTTCTGTACCAATGTTCACATCTTTGACACCTTTCTCTGTGGAGAACATGGTGGGCTTTTTGGAAACATCGTCTCGCTCAAACAACTCTTCCAAAGGTACAAGAAATATTTGAATTTTATTTTCCTTCAGTTGTAGTACTTCAATCTCATTTGCTTCAATTTCTAGATCATTCATATTGGATGCATCATCGATGTGGGAATTTTGGAATTCATCTCCCATCTGTAGAAAACTACTGATCTATTTGTCATCCCAAAACACCTTCCAATATCTCATATTATTAGGAACATTTGAGTGATGTTTAACATGAATTGAATACTTCTGATTGGAGTGAATGAAAATATTCACCATATAAGCTGCAATAGCAAGTGGATCGGCCATAAGATTCTGAGTTCTAGGAATCAGAGCCAAAGTATATTTTGAAAAAGTTTCTAAGATGTCAAGCACAACATTAAGATAAGATCTCATTCTTGGATGCTTGGCCTGGTATTCCCCTATCACTTATTTGATTACCAACTCCGAGTCGCCATAAATAGAAATTTTCTTTGCTCCCAAAGTTTCAGAATTTTGAGGCCAACAGTCACTGCTTCATATTCTGCCTCATTGTTTGAGCAATAAAAAGCTAACTTATAAGAAATAATTCTTCCATTATGTGTAATTTTGAATGAATGATGCAATGGGCCATGAATCCACACACCAATCCCAAATCCTTCCTTTCCCAATGCGCCATAAAACTCCATGGTCCAAAGACCATTTTCTTCATCTGGAAAAATTACTTCTGAAGGTTGTACTATTTGATTTTTCAGAGGATGACTTGTTGTCTCAATGATCTCTATTTTTTGTAGTAACTCAGTAATTTTGTCAAGAGAATTTACTCGCTGCAAACACTCTTCTTTCTTTTATTTTCCTTCAGCAATCAAAACTTTATGCACACTACTTATGACATTTGGAACTTCTGAAATTTATACAAGCTGACTATCATCATATGTTGAATTCATATCACTATACAAAATGAAAGAGTATAGATCAGTATGTATAGTATTGATGGCGTGATTTATTGGTTTTTCTTTACTACTAATCATGAATTTCATCTTCTTCTCTTGATAGAGTTTTCTAAGCTTCCCAAATACTAGAATAGTAGCATACAAAAAATCAATTTGTAAGGTTCCTTTCAGTTTTGCTACCCAAGATCGTGAAAGAAACATACCAAACTGAGGAGAGATATTAGTGACTATTACATCCATCAAAACATTCTTGGCTGGAATTTGCTTAAGGGACACTACTAAATCTTTGATAAGGCCAAGACATTTCACTCTTCCCAAATCAAGTGAGTAGAGGTCATGATAAGGTTGGGTGATACTCAGTCCTAGTTTTTCCATGATGACCTTTCGCATAACATTATTCGAGGAAATGGAGTCTAGCATGGTGTTATGGTGGATGAAATCATGAAGTTTCAGACTAATATAGAAAGGTGGGATTTCACTATCTTCAAGAATTCCCTCTAAGGATGGACCAAATAGAATTGGAGGCTCATCATCGACAACATTTACTCTGTCGGACATCTTGTATACCTTTACAATTTTAGCAACCTAAAATTTATACTTATCATTCTTTACTAATTAAGTGGGACGAATTGTAACTTTCAACTTAGAAATTTCATTCTCTAAACTAAATAGATTTGATTTTTTTTCTACCTCTTTTTCAATGATGTCCTTCTTTTCAATATGCCCTTTAGCTTGAGAATCCTTTTTATGACTTTCACTTTCAACCTCCTTATCCTTCCTCACATTTCTCGTAGAGTTTTCATTGGTTTTTGATAATCTCATTTTCTTTATTTTGATTTACAGGGGTTGTTTCTTTGCTTTGTGTATCTTTCCGTGAATTCTACCTCTTCAAATTCAATGTGACAAGTACATTTCTATTCGTTAAGTTATATTGTTTTTGCAAATGACTAAGAGCATTCTAATATCCTCTTTGTGTTATAGACATTTTTGTGCCTAACAGCATGGAGCATGAAATGTCAATAATCTGAGGGATCCAAAGTCCCTAAACATGTTGTTCTTACCCTTAAAGGAACAAGGTCAGCAAATCACAACATTGAAAATCAGTTCTCCACCTGAAAACACTAAAAAACAAGCAGTTTCTGGATCATGTCAGCTGCTCCACTGAGCATCTGCGCTGAATGTCAACTGCTCCACTCTGTACCTGCGCTGAATGTCAAATCTAATGAAGGCTACCTGCACTGGGCGAGATTGGCCAAGTGGCACAGTCATTCTGCAAGGTGTCAACTGCCCAGGAAGCTTCCAAACTGACACTTGGGTCAAGGAATTCGCCTTGTGATGAGTAAGAGGGTCTTGATCTCCAAGTGGAAGCAAGAATCTCCAAGTGGACTCAAGAACTGAAGATTAACTAAAGTGGGAGAGGACACTAGTCAGCTTCATGCCAGTCTCAAGATGACTCATCCTTTCTCCAAAACCCTATATATAGAGCTCTCTCATGAGGTATAGGGACGCTGGAATTTTGTGCAAGTAAGGAAGTGTTGTTGGTTTGTGTATAGAGCTATTGGGTGTTTTGCTTGAAGGAGGTGAAGAGGAGATTTCTTTCAGCTGGGAGGTGTTGCTGGATTGGGCCTATTATGGTTGTAACTCTCTCAGAACTTTACTTCTCTTATCAATAAAGTATTTGAGGTTCTTCTATATGCATGTGTCTTGATGATGAATTGATGCTTGTATATTTGGTTTATGCTAATCCTTAAATCGATTATGGATGCATGCTTCTTGTAGTTTCCTTTTCTTGTGCTTTTACAGGATCTATGTGCAGCTGGGTCGGTGAAAGAGCAAGGAGCTAGGAGCAAGCAGCAAGGAGTGAAGATTGGATCAACTATTAGCGCAAGATAACGGTTAGTAGATCATCCTTTTCTTCCCTCTCTCATCTCATAAAGAAGAAACTTTGAATAGCTTTGCATTCAGTTGTTGCTGAAGTACTATCACCTTCAGAGTGGGATAGGGGCATTCTGCATTAGATACTTTTCCCAACAACAAATTGGCGACTCCGCTGGGGAACGTATCTTGTTGGTTGTCTGTGTTTCTTGCTATTCATTCCATAAACAAAGGGAGTACCGAATCGAACTGTGTTTGAATCTATCAAATACAAATTAGAGGGCAGCTACTCTAGCTCAGTTTCTGGGCAAGTTTATGATTTGAAGAGCTGATCCACAAGGACTCTAATAAGCTCTTAGTGATATCTTTTCATCCTCCTTTACATCCCTTAGTGTGTCCTTGACTGATAGCTTCTGATTTGAGCAAAAACTGTGAATTTTTGAGCAATCTGTGACCGGGAAACCAAGACGGACGCAAGTCTCGTTCTTCAGTGCAGGCTGTACAAACGCTGTCTGAATTTCAGCGCAGTTCCCGAAGGGGCTACCTGCACTCAAGGTCAAAGAGGCAGTGTTACACCTGCGCTGGACCAGTCTTGGCTTGAGCTACTGGGGTTTCCTGCTGTGTCTTGCCTTGTTTTCACTCTTGTTTTTTGTTGTTTGTTGCCAGTCAGTGGGCCTATCTGAAACCAACTTCCTTTGTCATTATTCCGCCTCAGTTGTATAAAGAAAATGTGTTTGTTCTTTTGTATTTCTTGCGTCATTTACAATTTCCCATAACGAAGGTGAACCAGTCTTGCTGTGACCTCTTAGATCTAGACCTGTGATTAAGTGTCGTTTTGATCTTAAGAGTTAGTTTGTTTGCTGTTCATAGCTGATTGAGCTTGTCGCTTTCATTATATGGTTTGAATTTACATATTTCTAGTGTCGAAACAAGTAAATCTTAAGGTGTCTTTCGATTTTGGACAAACTTGTTTACTTTCGCTTGAAATTGAATTCAAAGTTATACAACAGCTTTCTTTTTGCATTTCATCAACATTAAGAAAGAGAAAAGAAATACTTGCATTTTTGCATTTTGCATTAAGTTTGTATGTTGATTTAGGGAAAAAGTGCATTAGCGAGTGCTCTTTGATCTGTGTGAAAAGGATTTTATCTCTCTTTTCCCTCAGTAGTTAAGATTTTCATAAGTCGAAAAGATTTGAAAAAAGCTTGCTTCTCATTTTAGACTGCATTTAGGAATTTGTATCAATACATCTCGTGGTGAACCTTGAAAGGCAAACTTTAAAAAAGATCAACTTAAAATATATTGAATGAACCTAACAATGCTTTGAAACATAACGCAAAAATCTAGAGGTCTAAGCTAGAGACGTGTTCCGGCGTCGTTAAACATAGTGACTGTCGATCTCGACGAAGGTGGGTGATTCCTCCTGAGAGTCGGTGGCACTAATACGGACTTGTGCTCCCACGTACCGTCGCGTATATATTGGGAGACCCCTATAGGATCTAAGCCTTTATCCATAGGAAACCGTGTCGACCGCCCTACTGATCGCAATGCAGTGAACACAACATTCACAAAGATCGACCACTCGTACCGTAAAACGTATTCTGTGGTTTTGCGAAAGGTTTGGCACACCCTCTGCCAGATCTCCAGAGCAGTTTCTTTTGGCCTTTTTCAAACTCTATAACTGAAAAAGTCCAACCGAGCATTTGTCACTTCGGGCTCGTTAATACATCGAAGGAGACTAGAGTCATCTTTAGCTTTTTCTCGACTCTTAAAAAGTGAAAAAGCAAGTTGTGTCTAAAAGCGTCTAATAAAATTCATTCAATTCGGAAACACAAATTTCCCCTTTTAATGTTTTAGTTGATCGAGTAATCCGCAATCGTGGAATAAAGTCAATTAAAAATCCGTCGTTCGCGGAGGCTTGCGAGTCAACTGTCTTTGTCCCCAGAATCGAAAACAGTACGGGCAAAGCGAACTCGTTTAACCGGTTCAAAATCTCCTTTGAAAGTTAGAACAAGTGTTCCTACTACATCCGAGGTTTCGGTTACTCCTAACATTTCTGGAAACCCTGCCTCTATAGAAGAAGTTCAACAACCACAGAAGGACAGTAATACTGATCCTAGTTTGGGGGCAAATACTTGTGTAACTGAACCAGTTCCATCTGTAACCGATCCAGAAAGTTTTGTTCCCCAAACAACTGTCGCTGTCGAAACAACCACTTCTTCGGCACCAAAAATATTTTACGGACCTGACGGTCTTCCTCTTCCACCTGGTTTGATTGTGATAGAAGAAATTGTAGAGGATCCGCAAGCCAGTACTCCAACTCATTTTGGAGTAGGGGTCACTCTCTTTCCTTCATCAGAGGTTAATCCATCACAAGTGGAAGTCCCTGTAGAATCGCTAGGCAATCTTTTGGATAGACTTAAAATGTCTAAACAACCGTCATCATCTAGGACTGTGTCAAATGACACAGCGACAACAGAAGCCCCTGCCGTCACTCCAACGATGTTTGCCGGCATACCAGCTGTCCCAACTAGCTCTCAACAGCTAGAAGGAGTCCACCAAGGGACTATTTCGACAGTATGGTCTGTTCCAGTTTGTTCATCCGGAGTAATACCCGGTAATTCTTATGTTGAAACTCGACAGATTGATCCTCATGGAGGTCAATTCGGGCCATCTAGTCCTCAAGGACTAACAATCCCTCTGAGTTCCGGATTGGTACCATATGGGGGGCAGTATGCCCTTTCATTACCTCCTCCGGGAGGATATCCATATGGAAGTTCTCAATAGTATTCGAGTTATACTGGAATTGCATCAAGTAGTTGGGTACCTATGCTACCTCAACAACCAAGGATTGTATATTCTATGCAACAATGTGTACCTGTGACGAACATCCCAACCACATCGGCTATTGTAACCGTGTCGCAAGTTCAAGCGATACCTGTTACATGTCAACTTCAGGTTGTAATGCAACAGTCGCTTGACCATGGGTCACAACCACAATCGCCAACTGGTGGGTCGACACAAGTACAAATGGGTAAAATTACCCCACACCTTGGTCCAATGGTTAGCATGGCGCAACAAAACATGGCGTCACAACCATGGCTTGTACAATACCAACAACCGCAGTTCCAGCAAGTGTACCAAGGTTCTGAGTAGCAGATCTTTGCGAATAGTGGACAGCCGTATATCCAAAATGGTCAAAACCAACCACTTTATAGTGGTCAAGTCCACCAACCGTATCAATAGTACCAACATTAATTACATTATGCTGGTATGCAAAGACCCACTGCTCAAGCGATTCCATCACACCCTGGTTACGCTTCGCCTAACCTGAATCAACAGTTACCATTCGTGGCAACTTTAGAGTTACCCGATTTACACCGTTTAACCAATGATTCGATTTCTTATGCCCCTTGGTGGCCAGCGATTCCTCATAAACTTCCATCTGACATTCCTAAATTCAATGGAAATCCAGGTGAAGACCCGTCGAATCACGTGATGACTTTTCATCTGTGGTGTTCGTCGAACACCCTTAACGATGATTCGATAAGACTTCGCCTTTTCCAGACGACATTGACAGGTCCAGCGGCTAAATGGTATATTGAATTGCCAAGAGCCTCTTTCGACAACTTTAGTTCCCTAGCCACGACTTTCTTAACCCACTTTAAATTACCAATAAGGTATGAAACGGGAACAGAAATATTAACCAACTTCAAACAGACAACTGCTACCCATATATCTGATCATATACATGAGTGGCGTCGTCATCGTAGGATGGTGAAAACATATGTTCCCGATCAGCTATTAGCTGAATGGTTTATAAAGTCGTTACTTCCGGCTATTACGGAAGATGTGGCCAAGGGGGGAGTCGTAACAGAGGAGCAAGTGATTGCTCGTGCACAATATTTGGACAGTGTATACTCAGTCTGGCACACTCTATGACAAAATACCTGACGCCCCTAGACCGGAATTTTCAATTTCTCCCCCTCCTAAATCAAATAGTGACTCTCATGCCGATGATGGCGTGATTGGCACAGCAAACGCGAAATCGATAAAGGCTTTGTCAAAGAAAGCCCGTAAGAATTCGGATCAAAATGCAAAAGAAGAAATTCTTTCTTCGGAAGTAAATGTCATATCGGAAGATAAAGGCAAAGAAACCAATCAACCAGGAAGCAAGAAGAAACAAAACAAAGGGAAGAAGAAGAAACAGGGTGAGTCGTCCCCTGGAAAAACTTCTTCAAACCCTCCTGGCAAAAGGAAACAAAATTATCCATGTCTAATATGTGATGATAAGGATCATAACACACAGAATTGCCCATTCAAAGCTGAGTTAAAGAGGTTCTTTAAAAGTTCCCAAACATCAGCTGTGTTAACGGATCCATTTCCTAACCCAAGTCAAAATCTGGTTGATAGTGGAAATGCTTCCCCGTCGCAAGTTCTTATGTTGTCGGTTTCGAAACAGCAGAATGATGCTTTGATTTCGACAAGGAACAAAGATTATGGAAATCCTCAGGTGTCAAACGAAAAAGGTAAAGATCAACCAAGTAGTTCGACAACAACTTCGACAGAAGTTACACCCACCATCCCTGAATTAACAATAAAATCGCCAAAGGGTGTAGTGCATAAGTCAACATTTAATCCTCGCGCCAGAGCGACGCAGTATTATAATATAGTGGAAAATTTGGCACAATCGCCATCCGCTATGTCGACTCTTGAAGTGCTACAAAAATGTCCAACCCAAAGGCAGGCGTTGTTATCAACAATTGGTGGGGTTGATCCTAAAGATTCCAATCTTGTATCCTTTGATCACAAGGGATATGATCCTCAGTTACCAGCTCAGCTAGCTTTCCTTATTCAAGTGAAAGCGCTCAACAAAACTGTTCACAGAACGATAATTGATGAGGGAGCCTCGACATGTATTATGTCAATGAGTTGGTGGAAAACTTTAGGATCTCCAACCTTGTCACGATCTTCAACGACTTTAAAAGCTTTCGACGGAAGGACTTATACCCCTTACGGTATCCTTAATAACTTAAAAGTTGAACTAGGAGGAAAAACAGTAGAAATTGATGTAGAAGTCATTGATGGAAATCTTGACTATAACATCCTACTGGGTAGACCATGGATTTATGCCATGGCAGCTGTCGTGTCGACTTATTTTAGGAAGATCGCATTCCCGTTTGAAGGAGGGATTACGATCGTCGACCAACATAATTTCCTCCCTAATGGTTCACAGGTTACAGGAAGCATTCCCATGATCCATGAGAGCAACCATTCAATTCAAGATATCGAGGTAGGATTATTGAAAGACCCCACATTGATGGGAACTTTCACGCTACCACCTCCTATTTATATAGGAAATGTACCGTTTGTAGCAACCTGCAACATGATATCTTCCACGAAGGTCAACATGGATCATTCAATGGTTTTGCCCCCAAGCCCTTTAGAAATATTGTAGCAATCAATGTTTCAAGCATGGGAGGCGAGCCCAAATCAACGCTCGTCAAGCGTTTGGGTAGATAGATCTAAAGAGTATGGCACCCCATTAGATCCTTGGTCGAAAGTACATGGGACCGACGAAGGAATCTTAAAATCAATGGTGACTGAGGGGGCACCATGGAATGATCACCACCATCGTTCCCTTCTTCCGGAATATGAAGAAGATACTCAAAGTGACCTTTATCACCCTTCAGTATTTGAATTCCTGACGAATACTGTAAATACGGTGGATTCCGAGCGAAACCTATCCAATATTGAAGAGACTATAGCCATAAATATCTCGACCAAAACGAATGTTGTAGAGAATATTTATGTCGGCAAAGGTTGTTCCCCTTTAGAATTGGAAATATATAACGCTCTTTTTCGTGAATTTCGAGATGTCTTTGCGTGGTCATATGATGAAATGCCAGGCATTGACTCGAGTATCGTTGAACATGAAATTGAAATGTATCCTGATGTCAAACCAGTAAGGCAACGGCTTCGGCAAGTGCACCCGAAGAAAGCCGCTGCCATTAAGGCGGAAGTTGAAAAACTCCTCCATGCTGGATCCATCTACCCGGTTCCTCTAACCGATTGGGTATCGAATATTGTCCCTGTTATGAAAAAACAAGGGACGATTAGAGTGTGTGTTGATTATAGGGATGTAAACCAAGCTTGTCCGAAGGACAACTACCCTACACCCTTCATCGACCAGATAATTGATGAATGCGCCGGATGTGAAATCTTTTCATTTATGGATGGATTTTCCGGGTATAATCAAAAAAATATCCGCCCACAGGACCAGTCAAAGACTGCATTTATTTGTCCGTGGGGCACATTCGCTTATCGAAAATTACCCTTTGGTTTAAAGAACGCAGGGGCGACGTTTCAGAGGGCGATGAATTATGCCTTCCATGACATCAAGAACATTGTTCAACCTTATCTCGACGATCTTCCGGCTCATTCGCGAAAGCGGACTGATCATCCGCAGCATTTAAGAGCGATATTTCTACGTTGCCGACACTACAAGATAAGACTCAATCCGCACAAATGTGTGTTTTGCATCGATTCTGGTCGTTTACTTGGCTTTGTAGTCTCTAAAGATGGGATTCGTCTCGACCCCTGTAAGGTTCAGGCAATCATTAATTTGCCTCCACCTTCAAATTTGCTTCAGATTCAGAAACTCCAAGGGAAAGCAAACTTTATGAGGAGGTTCATTCCAAATTACGCAGAACTTGCTAAGGGTTATACTCGTATATTGAAAAAGGATGTACCTTTTGTCTGGGATCAGGTGGCGCAAGCTTCCTTTGATGCTCTGAAAGATTGTCTAGTAAAAGCATCATTAATGTACGCCCCAGACTATCAAAGAGATTTTAACCTGTATATGGCCACAACGGAATATGAAACCTTCTATTTCTAATGGATCGAAAACTCCGAGGACGGTTCTTATCTCGTGTCAACCTCGTTAAAAAATGAAACAAGGAGTCAGAGGACGGTTCTTATCTTGTGTCAACCTCTTTAAAAAATGAAACAAATCCCCTTTCTCAAAGGTAAACCTTCATTCCAATCACCGAGTTGAATGCAATGAAGCTTGGGGGGCATGCACCTCGATTTGCGTTATTATGCTGGGGGCATGCGAACTTATCACCGAGCAGTTTTAGCACATAGTTCATGCTCGTTAAAAAATAAACATAAGATTGAGCAGTGTTTTGGCGCATTCAAGCTCGTTAAAAAATGAACCCATCCCAGTAAATAACCATTAAGTATGTAACCTGATCAACCATAAAAGCCTTGGTCGTGTTTTGCACCCGCCACCTCCATTTCATTTGGCCAATCGTTCACCTCCATATGATTGTTTACCCATTTTGAGGAACAGCTGCGAAGAGTGATTTCACTTAGCCATCCTTGTGACACTGCCATGATTGGAAAATTCCAACCTGTACCTGGAATCTGCTGCTATCCCTGTTTATCGCTCGTTCCTAAAAAGACGAGTCTTCTTTGAGCTCTTTTCTCCTGACTCGTAAAATATGAAAAGTTTGCCGAGTTTTGGCCTTCTAGCTCGTTAAAATGACCGGAAGAGATATCCCTCCTCTAGATTTTAATCTTTTTGGACCCGAGGGATTATTACACAAAAAGATCGAGCGCTTGTTTTTTTCAGCTCGTTAAAACTATCGAAAACTCATCCCTTCTATATTGTTTTATACTTTTTCGGACTTAAGGGATTAGATGACGAAAAAGGAATCTTGGAGTTAAATTTATGTACCTTTTCAGACTTTCTAAAAATGAAAAGGACCGAGTTTTCCTTGTCGTTAGACTCGTTAAAATGATTAAATAGCGACAAACTTGTATTTAGACGAGAACGAGTTTCCCTATCGCTAGGCTCATTAAAACATAGCGATGGGCTTGCCCGAAGGGTAGGTTATAGAACAAGCATATGTTATCCTCCTCAAGCTTGACAAAAATAAAGAGGTACTGGTCAGAAATGACTGGGGAAAAATTGGGAGAACCTCAAAGCTATAATGGTAGCAAGTCGCTCTTGAACATGACACTTTGTCCTCCGTATCACATCGGGTTGGGTTGTTTCATTCACCAGTCTCATCACCATGGTCCTCGCCAAACCATCCACATTTGGGGTAATGCTACCGATCCATCACATCAGTGTCGTTATATGTTCAAGAGATGTGTTCAGAAAGAGTCAACCGTATCCCATCCACTACCATACATTATCCTTCATCCACCCACGATCGCCACCCTGAATCATATTTCACAGTTTGTTTTCACCTCCACTAAAATCATTAGCTCCGTTCCGTGTCATTGATGTGGGATTCATTAAGGCCCTCCTTTGACAGATCGCTTCTTGTCGACTTCAGCTCATTATCCAAGAAGTTGATCTAGGAACACCCCCCCAGTACTTTGAAGCTTGCATGCCTCAATGGCAAGTTTCTCACTTCCGGCGACAGGTATACATCAATGACCTTCGACCAGAATATTTTGCGTGGTGTTCGACGCCAAGTCCTTTATTCACACAACGTGAATTGTACTGCAGTACCTTGAGGGTCATTGTCATTATTGGTGATCCATGTCGCGCTTGTTAACGGTTTACATTATTGACCGGTAATCAAGCGATGTCTTTCCATGTTCGACCTCAGCGCAATTCTCACATGGATCGACTTGTACTTAGAGTGAAGATCGAACGAGTTTGAAGACCCCGGATCTAGTTTCATCCATCCGGGCTGCGATATATATTCAGGATATAAAGACATTTGTTATGTACATCATTGCAACAGATGATCATCCTACTCAAAGGATGATAATTTCAGCAGAGAATTATCAGTCTACCATCAGACGATCGTTTGTTCTATGTACCAAAATGAATTTATAAAGCTGAGCATGGGAATGCCCGCCTCAGCTAGATCATGAAAGCAGAATGAAAAATAATGTATTGTATTGTATTTTATTACAGGGCACCTCTCAGCAATTGAATGAACTTCGGATCCTCCTGATAAAGCATTTCACCCGATAAACGACCTCATACTTTAGGGGGCAACTGTTATAGACATTTTTGTGCCTAACAGCATGGAGCATGAAATGTCAATAATCTGAGGGATCCAAAGTCCCTAAACATGTTGTTATTACCCTTAAAGGAACAAGGTCAGCAAACCACAGCACTGAAAATCAGTTCTCCACCTGAAAACACTCAAAAACAAGCAGTTTCTGGATCATGTCAGCTGCTCCACTGAGCATCTGCGCTGAATGTCAACTGCTCCACTCTGTACCTGCGCTGAATGTCAAATCTAATGAAGGCTACCTGCACTGGGCGAGATTGGCTAAGTGGCACAGTCATTCTGCAAGGTGTCAACTGCCCAGGAAGCTTCCAAACTAACACTTGGGTCAAGGAATTCACCTTCTGATGAGTAAGAGGGTCTTGATCTCCAAGTGGAAGCAAGAATCTCCAAGTGGACTCAAGAACTGAAGATTAACTAAAGTGGGAGAGGACACTAGTCAGCTTCATGCCAGTCTCAAGATGACTCATCGTTTCTCCAAAACCCTATATATAGAGCTCTGTCATGAGGTCTAGGGAGGCTGGAATTTTGTGCAAGTAAGGAAGTGTTGTTGGTTTGTGTATAGAGCTACTGGGTGTTTTGCTTGAAGGAGGTGAAGAGGAGATTTCTTTCAGCTGGGAGGTGTTGCTGGATTGGGCCTATTATGGTTGTAACTCTCTCAGAACTTTACTTCTCTTATCAATAAAGTATTTGAGGTTCTTCTATATGCATGTGTCTTGATGATGAATTGATGCTTGTATATTTGGTTTATGCTAATCCTTAAATCGATTATGGATGCATGCTTCTTGTAGTTTCCTTTTCTTGTGCTTTTACAGGATCTATGTGCAGCTGGGCCGGTGAAAGAGCAAGGAGCTAGGAGCAAACAGCAAGGAGTGAAGATTGGATCGACTATTAGCGCAAGATAACGGTTAGTAGATCATCCTTTTCTTCCCTCTCTCATCTCATAAAGAAGAAACTTTGAATAGCTTTGCATTCAGTTGTTGCTGAAGTACTATCACCTTCAGAGTGGGATAGGGGCATTCTGCATTAGATACTTTTCCCAACAACACTTTGGTATTCTTCAGTTTTCACAACCCATAGATCATCACTTGCAATTACAACATGTTGGTCGCTTGGTATAAAAGACTCTTCAGAAAACTGATCTTCCTCAATCAGAAAGGTAGGAAGCTCATCTTCTTCAAAGAAATGATTTTCTTCTACAATTTCCTCTTCATCTTCTTCATGTCCTTTGGTGTAATTCTACTGAAATGGAGCTCTTAATTTTCCCTGAGGATCCTGATTTTGTTGCTCTTTATGCTTATTTCTAAACTATTGTTGCTACTGTCCTCGATAATTTGGATTCCTTACTAAAGGATCCGCTTGTCGATATGTTATAGAGATTTTTTCCATCATTATTTCCATGGTTTTAATTAGAGTGTAAAGCTTTACATATGATGATGATGATGCCTCTTATTTAAAGACAACTTTCCTTTCAAATCTCTCTAGCTTTGTTTTAGATTTCTTGATGAGAAGATTAGCTTCAACACTTACTGCATTTCGTTGCATTTCTTCAAGAGTTGTAGGGTCCCTCTCCCTAAGCTGATATGCCATGTTTGGGTCGAAGGCATAAGGATAGTGAAGAAGTGCTAAACCAGGTGGACATTTCATATCACCAAGAATAGAATTATACACCATATTGAAACTCGTTGTTAATTCTTGGACTGTCTCATTTGGATTTATTTTCATTGAATTCTATTCATCCAAAATCTACAGTGGATTTTTATTTTCTTTCCATTGTGCTAGGAACAACCCTATCAATCATTGTGAGCTATTGATAGAATTAGTAGCCAAGCTGCGAAACCATTTCTTCACATCTTCGGAAAAACACTGAGCTATGATTCTCATCTTAGCATCATCTTCATCAATATCTTCTAGATCAATAAAATCTACCAATTTATCAACATGCTGCTGGGCTATGATTTTTGAGCTTCCATCAAATAGAGGGAGTCGTTGGCCATAAGTTTGAGGTAGAGCAGCAAGTTGTGCAGGAAACATGAGAGATGTAAATTGTGCCATGACTGCTATAAGATGTAGTAGAGGTAATCAATAGGCTACATAGGTAAATATGATGACGCTAATGAAGGTGGTGGAAGAAGAGATGACGTAGTTGATGTATTTGGAGGTGTAGTAGAGGATTAGTCAACAATTAGGTTTTCAAGCTGATATTGGATGTAAGCTTGTTTAGTGGTGATTTAGAGGTGGTGAGAAAGACTTTGGAGTTTATCAAAATTCAACCACAGTTCATGATCAGCTTTTGAAAAGAGGGATTCAGAGGAAAAGAGATGAGACTGAAATTGAAAAGGTTCAAATAATACTTTAGGAAGGCAAGAATCAGATTTTGACTTTGAAAGAGACAGGTTTAATTGAATATCAAAAGAAAAATGCTCAACAGTGAATAAATTTTCAGGCAAAGAAGTGGTCCTTTCTAATTTCCAAATTGTGCTTTCAGAAATAGTTGACTTGACTTTTCTAAGTAGTTTTTCTAGGTCATCAACAATAGAAGGTGGATTATGGTCAAGATTTGACCTAGTATGTCTTTTAGGAGACATAATTTTCACACCTTAAACTCAATAAAATTTATTAAATCAACCTATCTTTAGATATTGCAAGCTGTCACCTACAGAACCAGTTTTGTTAAATTCTCTAATAAAATGAATCCGAGGAATGATTTATCAGTAGTTTTCCCCGACAATGACGCCAAAATGTTAGCCTCTATAATGTCCCGGGCTAAGGAGGAGATCGAAAGAGGTAACCTCAAAGGACTTGCAGTTCAACAGCTAGCCCTATTGAACTAGAGAGGGATCTCTCTAAGGATTTCTCAGTGAATAAATGGAAAAGAAATGGATTTTAGGCTAGATATATAAGTCTTGTTTGAGTATTTGGAAATATAGGGTTTTTTAGGTTGCTATACAAGGGATGAGAGCAAGAAATTAGGTCAAAGTGCTAAAGGTTTGCAGTAGTAGGCATAAAAAAGAGCAAGATGATAATGTTTCATGGTGGATTGCAAATTTTAGTCAATGTAGTGTAGGGTCTGAAATCTTAAGAAATCATAATGAGAATGTATTAGCATGAATTCATTAATCTAGAAGAAGATATACATCAACATGATTTTCCACATAAACAGAGCTTTGAATCTAAAGAATTATGCCTATATGACTGTAAGGAAAATAACATGAAAAACGAAACACATGTTAAGAGAGATGAATTCATCAATAAGAAAATGATATAGAAGGTAAACAACACCACAAACTCATTGAACAAGTATTCTTGAAAACTAAATGCAACTGCTCCTTGATTAATTGTATGAAAGCATAGAGATACAAGTCCTCTCTTCTAAAGTCCAACCATTCTCTCTGAATGATAAATGATACATATAGACTCAAACCAGCCATTTCCCCACCTTCATGGGTCAAATCCCTAAGTGGTGGAATAATTTCCAAAAATCTCTCAACCAACAAGAGAGAGTGAGAAGGTCAAACACAAACTCTTCTATTAGACTTTGATTTGAGTTTTTCTTCTTTTATGAGGCATAATTAAGCACAAAAACAACCTATCATGCTAATTAATTGCATTATTACATCATAAAGTCTTTAAAATATCAAAATCATATCATGAAACCAAGATATGGCGAAATTAAGCTATGAAAGACTCCTATAGGTATAAACACAACAGAATTAGCTATAAGCACAATAGATTCAGTCATAAGTTTAGCACCATTTTGCATGAGGATTTTGGAAACCTTTCCAAAGTAAAATTTGAAAACTTCGAGAACGGTCAACTAGACTTTCTTATCTAGTTTCCATAACAACTTTATTTTTTTTAAATGACCCATGGGAAGGCCTTAAAAATTGGTTCTCCCAAGGTAGCTCTATAAGCGCAGCGTCCATCTAAAAAGGGAGTCAGAAAGGTGATTTCTTGAGGGATTTTTGCCTTTTCTACTTGTCAGAAGCTTATATTTTGGAGTGTCAATTCAAAAATACATGTAAAGGTTATTGTGAATCCAAATGTGCAAGCCTTTTCCCATTTGTATCTCTCCACACTAAGCGTAGCATCCAGGTCACTACGTTTATAGCTTACACTATGTTTTTTAAAATAGTAAAAAAGAAACATCAAAATTTTGAAAATGACAAAAATTTCTCCACATCTAAAAATTTCTGAGTGAATCTATAATATGATATGATATTCCATGAGGGAGGCCTTAGCAAGTAAGTCAAACTTCTCCTTGTCCCTTTGGCTTGTTAGGGTTTCCTTGAGCTTTTTCTTCAAATGCTTGGCCCTTATGTTGATGATCCTATTTCTTGTCTGATAATAATGAGCTATATTTGTTAGCATTTGATAGTACCTATTGGCCTTATGGAGGAGTTTATCAAGCTGAAAATTGACACTATCAAGCCAATCCTCCCTATCATCATTGATTTCTTTTACAATGCGTTCTTCAAAGGTAAGTTTTTCTGCCTCATGTTTCTCTTTTTCCATTTATTTATTAAGACCTCTTGTTTTTGGTCTTTTCCTAGTGATTTGTGCATCATCATGACTAGGAGCATCAGTTTCCATCATTGTTTTACCTTTGGTATCCTGTTTTTTGGCCTTTAATAGCTCAAATTCCAAAAGTGTTTGTTTGTCACTTAACTGTTTGTCTTGCTCAAGGAAAGAAATAACAAACTTGGCCCTTGCCAAATTGCCTTCCATCTCTCCAATTTTGGAATCCTTTTCCTTTATGACTTGTTTTAAGTTATTTTTCTCCTCTTGGGAATCAAAATTCACCAAATAAAACTTTTTTTCCTCCTCATGATGCAAATATACCCTCTCTTGAACTACTCTCTCCTGCTAATGTTAATTTACTTGTTCTGATAATGTAGAAGGCAAGGCCCCTTCCACAATCTGTGGAGCAAACACCTACCTATTTGCTGCAAACACTAGCCTAGGTCATATTTGATATGTCTTGACATCTTTTTCCTTTTTAGTCTTTTTTTCTCTTCTTAACTTTCTTCACTGCAGTACTACTAGATGGTCCTACTTCCCTTTGAGGCACTGATGATGGTGATGGAATAGGTCTATTAGGCTGAGCTGGTGGTGTAGTGAAGATATCATTATGAATGAAAGTTTACCATGCAATATTTAACTAATTAAGGTGATGAAAGACAATTATCTTGATTAGAGAGTGATGGCAAAGACTGTTCATCTGTTGTCCATATTCTTTGTTCTGTACAATGTAAGCCATCTTTTAAATGTTCATGTAAAAATATTAAGGGATGTTGAGAAATTTCACCCTAGTGAAATGCATAAGAAACCTGATGTGATAGGTGTACAGCATGGAAAATCTGGCCTCACAAATGAAATATTTCATGTTGATTTTAATCCTGGGAGAAAATTTGTCTAGAAGGTGACTAAAAGGAAAAACGTTTTTTGTGTCATTTTTGTATTATACCTTAAGAAATGGTTCATATTGTTGGGTATCTATATCTTTGGTCTTAAACCATTTTTCACACACATTGGGTATCCATATCACTGCAACAATGATATCTGTGGAGATGGTGAAGGTTACCTCTGCAATGGTCACTTGGTTGTCTTTGAGATTTGAGATGAAAACCCTAGTCAAAATTGGATTATGCTTTACTCTTTAAACCATTTCAAACAAGTCAAAATAGCCTACAAGTTTGAAACAACCTACTATCATGGGTGATGCCAACAAATCTCTAGTGTCTGTTGGCTCCAATCTCAAGATTTTCTCTCGCTTTTTGTATGTTTTCTTGTCTTGACATATGGTATTTCCTTCATTTTCTGTAACATTCCTTTCTTCCTCTATCATGTTTTTAGTTTAGAAACCATAAGGGAAAGGTGAAGGGAAAGGGAGTGGGATAATTGTGTTAGGGAGTTGGTATAGGTTAGGGGAAAATTTAGGGAAGTGGGGAAGGGAATTACACAACTTAGGGAGAGCTAATTAAAGGACAAACGGTTTAGGGAGATAGGCTAGAGAATATAATTACAGGGATGTGAGCTAGGAATGTAGATTTAGGGTTTTAAGAGGAATGCTTGGGTATGAAAATTAAAGAGTATGTAGGATTTAGAGGAACGGTATAAAATGCTAAGGGAATGGATAGGGTGTAGGGAAACTAGGGTTTCAATTTTTTAAACCAAATTCAATATTTTAAGGAAGATTCACACCACAAATTAAATCACTAGAGGAAGAGTGAGCTAAGAGTATGCCACCTACTTGCAAATGAAACCAATTTATGCCGTCACATTATGGAGGCAAATGGAGACAAGTCAGAGCACCTGGAGATAAATTTACTCTACTCTGGGCAAATGGTGACAACTCAGGGAAAAATGTAGCAACTAGGGGCAAAGTGCAACACTTTCAAGTCAAAACATAGTGGCCAGGGGAAAATCGCAACACTTTCAGGGAAAAACGCAATGACTAGAGGCAAAACGCAACACTTTCAGAGAGAAATTGATTTTTAGCTTGATGAGATGGAGAGATCAATATTTTGAAAATGGGAATGAATGATTTAGGCCCTTGAAAAACTATTTATTTATGGAGAAATAAGTGGGACCCCCATCTTCTTTCATCTTAAACTTTCTTCATAACTTTGCAAATGGTAGTGTACCCACCATAACAGTTATAACTTGGACTTGACACTTTGCAGCTTCATGATCTTGTGATGGTATATCATTTAAGAAAATGAAATAAAAAACATGACTTTAAACTTTAATTACCAACTTTATCTCTACAATTCCTCATAAAATGAAATTTATTGGTAAAAAGACCAAATTTCAGGGATTAAACCTAGTGACCTATTGGTGACCTAAAATAGGCTTATTTAGGTGAATTATGAACTAAATTATTATGGGACTCTACTAAAAATTATTTGACTTGACCAAGATGGTATCCTATGACCATGAGAGTGAAAGGAATAGTAGAGATTGACCTTCCTAATTAGTGATCAAATTTCTTATTGAAAAACTTTTTGAAACTATAAAATTTTGGCCTGAAACCATAAAAGTAACTATGTAAAAGCATATTGGATCTTCTGTGACTGACATGACTGACAGGTACTAACATTGGCTCTAACTGGGGATGGAAGCTCCTTAGAGGTGTTAAGAATACCGTATTCCAGGTAGCGTTATTCATTGGGCAATGGAGTCAAAATGCCATAGACTTGACTCAAGCTTAAAATTGACTTGACTAATGAAATTTGACTCTAAAGAAAAAAATAAATCAATAGCTAATGAAATAAACCTTATGGCTTTCTCATCGGGCTTCAAACTTCTATGACAACCACTTAACACTTGAACATAAAAAGTAAACCAATATATTCAATGGTGGTGAAAATTTGCAGAAATTTCTTAAAGTATGGTAGTGTTTGAGAAGAATACCATTGATCACTCCTCCTAAATAATCTTCCCCATTCATCTCCCCCAATAGAAAATCATTATTTCCTCTGAAATCTGAGATTGGTATGGCCCTTTCCGTAAGTTTTCAAACTTTCCATGTTTACTTTTTTCTTCATTTCTAGCATCCCTATGAAGAACCACATCACCTAAATTGAAATTGTCTTCTTTTGTCTTGTGATCACATATCTTTTTAATTATTTCTTGAACTTTAGAAGTGTTTTTGAAAAACTTCTTCCCTAGTTTGTTGTAAATGAATCATCTGGTTTATCCTTCGTTGCATATCATTTGTTTCATTGTCCATTTCCTGCAAAATTTTCATGACCGGGACAATAAGAGATGAGGGAAAAGCAGTATCAATCCCGTACATTAACTGAAAAGGAGACATTCCTATGGATTTCTTAGTACTGACTCTGTCCTCCCATAAAGCATTAATGAGCTTTTTTTGCTATTTCTTCTTTTTGACTTCTAAAACTTTTTTGATGATGTTGATCATAGATTTGTTGGAAGATTCAGCCAGACCATTCCCTTATGGATGATAAGCACTGGAATGATCCAATACAGTATGATATTTTGTAAAAAATCCACCATACTCTTTGACTTGAAAGCAGTAGCATTATCAGTGATTATCTTCTATGGGCAACCAAATCTAGATAAGATATTAGATTCAATAAACTGAATTATAATAGAATCAATAGCTTTCCTGGTTGGAATTGCCTCAATCCATTTTGTAAAATAGTCCATGGCTGTTAGGATCCACTAGTACCATGCAGACGATGAAGGATGGATTTCACCAATGAAATCAAGGCCCCATTGTCAGAAAGGAGATGTGATTGAAATGGGTTCCAAGGGTAATGGAAAAAGTTTTCTTTTTTCTTGGAAAATTTGACATTCATGACAACTCATCATTGTTTTATATACACCAGGAAAAAGAGTAGGCCAATAAAAATTGGTTCTCAAAATTTTGTTCATTGTAGTCTTCCAAAAAAGGTGGCCACCATAGTCTCCTTTATGGAAATCTCTCATTACATCCTTTGCTTCATTTTCTACCAAATAGTTCAACAACACACCACCAAGATCCTTCCGAAACAAAATGCCATCAAGAATAAAATACTTTCAAGCTTTCAACTTTAAAGATCTAGTTTTACCTTTGGATATTTCCAGTGGAGGGTTTAAATGCTACAATACATAAATAATATCATAATATGATGGAGATAAAGTGAACATGTCAGACACATGTAACTGTGAGTTTTCTTCTTCTTCTTCGAAAAGAGAAGGAATCAAATTGATATCTAATGCATGCAAATTAGATTCAGCCATGAGCTTAGCCAAACCTTGTCCCTTGATGAGTTTTGTGGGTTGTATCTACAAATCATATTCTAGCATGGTTGTGATCCATTTTTCCCACCTGCCTTCAAGATCTGTCTTCACAAGACCTTCTTTTACAACTGTTGTTGGAACATAAGAAATGGTGTGAGAATGCAAAATATAAACTCAAAAATCTTTGAGACATTTCACCAGTGCCAAAGCCTACTTCTCAATTATGTTGTATTTTAGTGTTGTATCCCTTATTGTTTGGCTAAAAAATGTTATGGTTTTTCATTTTTCTAATCTTTCTTTTGAATTAGGAAAACTACTAAAGTATGTTGAGGCACGAATGAAAATATGATGAAATCTGAAGTATAATGTAGCCTAATCAAAGTAGGAGTAGTAGATAATTCAAATTTGATTGCATCCATAGACTTCTTGGCATCAAGAGACCATTTTAGCTAACTGTCCTTTTTTAGCATGTTTGTCATTTCTCTCAAATTTTCAACAAGGTTGGGGATGAGTCTTGTCAAAAAATTGATTTTCCCATTAAAAGACTTGATTTCTTTTTTATTCCTTGGGAAATATAATTGTTGAATGGCTTGAACTCTTGTAGGGTCAATGCGATTGTCATCCTTCGAGATAATATGTCCCAACATCTTACCTTCCATGGAAAATAAACTCTTCTTTGGATTAAGTGATATACCAAATTTTCTGCATTTCTAAAAGACAATTCTCAAATGATGTAAATGATCTTCATCAGATTTAAAAAAAATAGTGAGATTTTCTAAATAAATTACCATAAATACATCCTTTTCATTTGTGAAAGCTGTGTCCATAGCCCACTAAAAAGTTGCTCCTGCATTCTTTAATCCAAATGGCATCTTGGCATACATAAATGTACCCCATGGTGTTGTGAAGGATGTTTTGAGCTGATCATCCTTATGCACCAAAATATGATTATACCTGGAATATCCATCTAGAAATGACAACCTAGAAGACCCAACTACCCTCTGAAGAAGGTGATCCATCTTTAGCAAGGGATAATTTTCCTTCAAGGACACTTTATTTAAATTTCTGAAATAAATGCAAATACGAATCTCTTCGGTCTTCTTTCTCACTGGAACTAGATTGGACATCTATTCAGAAAATCTAATAGGAAATATAATAACATATTTATAAAGCCTATTTATCTCTTTTTCACTCGATGGCAATAGCTTAGGATTTATCCTCCTTAGTTTCTGGTCAAATGGCTTTTAATCAGGCTTAACCGAAATAGTGTGTTGAATGATGTTTTTATCATACACCTTCAAATATGAATAGTACCAAGCAAATACATTATAAAATTATGCCATCAAATCAATGTACTTACTTTTCATCTCAGGAGGTAGAGCCTTTGATAATTTTACCATCTTAGGCTTGTCTGTTGTACCAATGTTCACATCTTTGACACCTTTCTCTGTGGGTACCATGATGGGATTTTTGGCAACATCATCTCGATCAAACAACTCTTCCAAATGTAAAAGACACCTTGGAATGTTATTGTCCTTCAGCTGTAGTATTTCAATCTCACTTGCTTCAATTTCTGGATCATTCATATTGGATGGATCGTGAATGCAGGAATTCGGGAATTCATCTTCCATCTGTAGAAAACTATTGATCTATTTGTCATCCCAAAACACCTGCCAATATGTCATACTATCAGGAAAATTTGGGCGATGTTTAACATGAATTGAATACTTCTGATTGGAGTGAATGGGAATCTCCACCATACTAGCTGCAGTAGCAAGTGAACCAACTATAACATTCTGAGTTCTAGGAATCAGAGACAAAGTATATTCTAAAAAAGTTTTTAATATGTCAAGGACAACATTGTGATAAGCTCTAATTCTTGGATGCTTGGCTTGGTATTCGCCTTTCACTTGTTTGATTACCAACTCAGAGTCGCCATGACCAAAAATTTTCTTTTCTCCCAACTTTTTCAGAATTTTGAGGCTAGAAATCAGTGCTTCATATTCCATCTCTTTGTTTGAGAAATCAAAATCTAAATTATAAGAACTCATTCTTACATTGCGTGGAATTTTACATGAATGATTCAATGGATCATGAATCCACATGCCAATCCCAACTCTTTCTTTTCCCAATGAGTCATCAAACTGCATTTTACAAATACCATTTTCTTCATTTGGAAAAAGAACTTGTGAATGGTGTACTATTTGATTATTCAGAGGATGACTTGTTGTCTCAATGATCTCCGGTTTTGCACTAACTCAGCAATCCTGTCAAGAGAATTTACTAGCTGCAAACACTCTTTTTTCTTTTCTTTTCCTTCAACAATCAAGACTTTCTGCACACTACTTATGACATCCAAAACTTCTGAAATTTCTACAAGCTGACTATCATCATTTGATGAATTCATATCACTATAAAAAATGAAAGAGTCTATATCAGTATGTACAACATGGATTTGGTGATTTATTGGGTTTTCCTTGCTACTAATCATGAATTTCATATTCTTCTCTTGACAGAGTTTTATAAGCTTCCCAAATACTCGAATAGTAGCACACGTAAAATCAAGTTGTAAGGTTCCTTTCAGCTTTGGCCCCCAAGATCGTGAAAGAAACGTAACAAACCAAGGAGGGGTATCAATGCCTCCTACATTCATCAAAACATTCTTGGCTGGGATTTGGTCAAGGGACACTACTAAATATTTGATAAGGCCAAGACATTGCACTCTTCCCAAATCAAAGGAGTAGAGGTCATGATAAGGTTGGATGATACTCAACCCTAGTTTATGCATGATGACTTTTTTATAACATTATGCAAGGCACCGGAGTCTAGCATGGCATTATGGAGGATGAAATCATGAAGTTTGAGACTAATATAGAAAGGTGGGATTTCACTATCTTTGGGACTTCCCCCTAAGGCTACACCAAACAAAATTGCAGGCTCATCATTGGCAACATTTAATGTGTCTAACGTATGGTCTACCTTCAACATTATAGCAATCTGAAACTTATACTTATCATTCTTCACTAATTCAAGTAGAGGAATTAAAACTTTCAACTTAAAAATTTCATTCTCTAAACTAAATAAATTTGATTGCTTTTCTACCTCTTTTGCAGCAATGCCCTTCCTTTCAATTTTCCCTTTTTCTTGAGACTCCTTTTTATGAATTTCGCTTTGAACCTCCTTATCTGTTGAAGCCTCCAAAATCGGGTCGACAACAAGGGGGATACCCACCCAGTCCGGACCTTGGTTGGCAGCTCCTTATCCGTTTGGTATAGCGGGTCCAACTGGGGATAATGGGACCAGTTTCCCAATCTAAGGGGTGTGTGTGTGCGTGTAGAGTTGGATGATGTTGATCTAGGAGTATTTTAATCTAATTTAATTCAAACTTCTAAACTAACTCTATGCTATTGTAATCTAATAAAAAACAACACATCTAATCTACGCTAACCCGGGGTGTATTTCTTCTATTATGCGATCTAAAGAGATTTCGAACAATAATTGGTAATAAAGATCATTCAGCTATCATAAGAATAGGAATCAATTAAGATAAACCATTCTGCATAAAAAGTTAAGCAAAACAATTGTGAACAACATATCGCATAATAAGTTATTCATATATCAAGCATAAATAAATGACTCCACCGTACAGAAGTTCCAAATGGTAACCCACACATTCATGCATTAACATATAAACAACTGAAAACTGCATATCACTTTAATAATATAAGCAGAAACCGGTCAAGAGATAAAAGTACCATTTATGACTGGTTCCACTCATAAGCTTCAATAAATAACGATTTATCTCTACTTGTTCTAACATCTACTAAGAGTACCAAAGTGCAAAATCAGTAGCAGAAATTAAATGCAAACATTGATAAATCTTGATCCATCCATTCATCAAAAACCCCCTCCGAGGGTGCAAAAGTGCATGTTCTGAGGACAAGTTTTTTTGACAAATTTCTGGACCCTTCTCCAAATGCCTGAGAAGGGTTTAAATACTGCTAACTAATTAATCTTAATTACATAAATTTAGGACACGGTTTCAAATGACGGCCCTTCTACTAAAGCAAATTTATTTCTAAAAATTGAATCTAATTTCTAACTGTTTCTGTATTTGATCCTCAGTGTTGTAAGCAATGCAACATTCGCCTGGGAAGAGTCGGCTGGTTGTCTTCTCCTTTCGTTTGAGCTACGAAAATAGAAATAACAAGAGCTGGCACCGCTTTCTGACAAACTAGAAGATATTTTCCTCTGGCTTGGTGTATTCACTGTGTGTATACTTGGTAATAACCCAAATTTCTCTCAAACTGATTGTGTTGTTGCTATTTCGGTTTCCGGCCTTGCGAATGACTGAATAAGTTAGGGACTTTGCTCTCTGAACAATTTTCTATATTGAAAACTGCTTCTGTTCTTTGTTCCAGGCTTTTCTGGTGCGTTTTCCCTCTTTAGCGTTTTTCTTTTTGCTTTACCCAGTCTAAGCTTCAAGATCTTTTGTAAACATGCTGCTTTTGTGCGCCTTTGACTCTGAGTCTTGGGTAGTCTATTGCCATCAGTATCTGTTGAGTGATACTCTGGAATTCGCGGTCCTGCTGCATGCGGCATTCGTTTGCGAAGGAATCTCTTCTCTGTTCTCTGAGTATTGACGCTTTCCCCTTTTCCTTAGATGTTTCCTGCACATTGCTTTATGTTAGTTGCTGTCTTACAGTTTACGCAAAGGAAAAGAGTAACAACGAAAAGATTGACATGAAAGCTTTAAGCTCTAATGAATGCATAATCATGACACTCATAATGAATTGACTCTTCGAAAAACACAACACAATCCTTCTCGGATACTTTGGCGTACAATCATTAATTTCTTTTAAGGCGCGCACCCAATTTTGGTCTACAGACAGCTTTCCTTGAACACTGTGTCGAGGAAATTTTGCGATGAGTGATTTCTGCGACTCGTATCACAGTATCGAGGATTGCGTCGTCAAGAAGTGTCATCGCAGGAATTGATGATCGCATTCATCGCAGATCGCAACATCGCAGATCGCAAATCGCAGATCGCAATATCGTAGATCGCACTTAATCATCCAACCATTGTGTGCTGCTTATGCGATGTTGCGATATGCGACGTCGCATATCGGCCATCAGTGATTCCTTAAGTTTTTCATTTTAAGAGCGCTTCACAATATAAGCGATGCGATGAATTTCGCACCGCTTATTCGCAGCTTATTATGCGCATAAGAAAAACGTCTCACTCTCTTCTCGCGATGCGATACAGCTTTATGGAGTTAAAATACAAAAATTTTGATAAAATGTTTTTTTGGATTTTTTGCTAAGGGTCCCCATTTGCTTGGTGTTATTGCTAATACCAGACAAAGAGGGGGGTTGTTGGTGACCACAACATTATCCTTCCTCACATTTCTGGTAGAGGCTTCATTGGTTTTATCTGGCCCCAATATGACAATCTCATTTTCTTTATTTTTATTTCTAGGGGTTGTTTTTTTTCTTTGTGTATCTTTCTGTGCATTCTGCCTCTTCAAATTCAATGTGATAGGTACATTCATGTTCCTTAAGTTATATTGTCTCTACAAATGACTAAGAGCATTTTGATATCCTCTTTGGTATTCTTCAGTTTGCACAACCCATATATTGTCACTTGCAAGTACAAGATGTTGATCTTCCTCAATCAGAAAGGTAGGAAACTCGTCTTCTTCAAATAAATTATTTGCTTCTACAGTTTCCTTTTCATCTTCTTCCTGTCCTTCGATGTAATTCTGTTGAAATGGAGCTCTTACTTTTCCTTGAGGATCCTGATTTCGTTGCTCTTTTTGCTTATTTATGAACTGTTGTTGCTATTCTCCTCGATAATTTGGATTCCTTATTGAAGGGTCCACTTGTCGATCTATTATAAACATTTTGTCCATCATTACTTCCATGGTTTTAATCAAAGTGTCAAGCTTTACATCTGATGATGATGATGGCTCTTCTTTAAACACAAATTTATTTTCAGATCTCTCTGGCTTTGTTTTTGATTTCTTGATGAGCAGATTAGCTTTGACACTTATTGAATTTCATTGCATTTCTTCAAGAGTTTCAAGGTCTCTCTCCTAAGTTGATATGCCATGTGTGGGTCAAAGGCAACAGGATAGTGAAGAAGTGTTAAACCCAGTGGAGGTTTCATATCATAAGGAATAGAATTATACACCATATTGAACCTTGTTGTGAACTCTTGGACTTCCTCATTTGGATTTCTTTTCGTTGAATTGTTTTCAGCAAAAATCCGTAGTGGATTTTCTTTTCTTTCCATCGTGCTAGGAACAATTCTTTCAACCATTGTCGGCTATTAATAGAATTAGCAACCAAGATGTGAAACCATTTCTTCACATCTTTGGAAAAACTCTGAGCTATGATTCTCATCTTAGCATTATCTTCATCAATATTCTCTAGATCGATAAAATCTACCAATTTATCAACAAGTTGTCGGACTCTGATTTTTGATCTTCCATCAAATAGAGGGAGTCGTTAGCAATTAGTTTGAGGTAAAGCAGCAAGTTGAGTAGGCAACATGAGATGTGCAAATCATGCCATCACTGCTAGAGGATGTAGTAGAGGTACTACAATAGGATGCATAGGTAAAGATGATGACACTAATGGAGATGGTGCAAGAAGGGGTGAGGTAGTTGATGTATTTGGACATGTAGTAGAGGCTGAATCAACACTTAGGTTTTCAAGCTAATATTGGATGTAAGCTTTTTCAGTGGTGATTTGGAGTTGGTGAGCAAGACTTTGGAGTTTATCAAAATTCAACCACAGTTCATGATCAGCTTTAGAAAAGAGGGATTCACAGGAAAAGAGATGAAACTCAAATTGAAAAGGTTCAAATAATACTTCAGAAAGGCGAGACTCATATTTTGACTTTGAAAGAGATAGGTTTAACTAAATATTGAAAGAAAAATGCTCAATAGTGAATAAACTTTCAGGGAAAGAAGTGGTCAATTCTAATTTTTGAACTATGCTTTTAGAAATAGGTGACCTGACTTTTCTAAGTAGTTTTTCTAGTTCATCAACAATAGAAGGTGGCTTAGGGTCAGGATTTGACCTAGTATGTCTTTTAGGAACCAGAAATTTTGCATCTTAAACTTGATAAAATTTATTGAATCAACCTATCTTTAGATAGTGGAAGTTGTCACCTACAGAGAAAGTTTTCTTGAATTCTCTAATAGAACGAATCCCATGAATGATTTATCAGTCATTTTCCCTAGAAACAATGCCAAAATATTAGCCTCTATAATGTCCCAGGCTAAGGAGAAGATCAAAAGAGGTAACCACAAACCACTTGTAGTTCAGCAGTTAGCCATACTGAAATAGAGAGGGATCTCTCTAAGGATTTCTTAGTGAATAACTAGAAAAGAAATGGATTTTAGGCTAGATATATAAGTATTGTTTGAGTATTTGGAAATTTAGGGTTTTTTGGTTTGTTGGACCAAGGATGAGAACAAGAAATTAGGTCAAAGTGTTAAAGGTTTGCAGTAACACACATAAAAAGGAGATACATAACAATGTTTTTTGGTGGATTAAAGATTTTAGCCAATGTACTGTAGGGTCGAAAATCTTAAGAAATCAAAATGAGCATGTATTAGCATGAATTCATTAATCTAGAAGAAGAGAGACATAAACATGATTGTATGAATTTACAGGGTAAGTTCCTCAAATAGAACACCAAAGGACACTACTCACAAACAGATCACAGATCAATACACTAGTATTCTTAACGTGGTTAAAACCCTAAAAGAGGGAAACATTCCACGGCCTACGCAAAAGCAGCCACTTCAGGAAATTTATTAATAAAATAATGAAAATTGAATTTCGAGTTCTTGTTTCTATGACTGCTTCCAGTTCCAATATAATTTTTCCTTCCTCGTCAAGTTCTGGTAATATTTTTTGAACTAGGAGCTTGTCACCTATAACCTTCTCTAAACATGAAACATGGAAAACTAGGTGCACTTGAGAAGCTGTAGGAAGCTCCAATTTGTATGCCATAGTACCAATCTTTTGCAACCCCTTGTATGGACCATAATACTTTGGTGCTAATTTATTATCCTTCTTATCTTGCTTGAGGGGAATTTATTTATATCGTTGTAGCCATAGGAATACCCAATCACCTACATCAAAAATTCTTTCACTGCGATGTTGATCTTCCTATTGTTTCATTCTATTTTGTGCCAACACGACGTTATCCTTTAAGAGTTGGAGGACTTATTGTTGATGCTCAATGTGACGTTCCACTCCTTGAACCTTAGAATTTTCTCTTAAATATGATGTGATGGATGGTGGCTAATATCGATAAAGTGCCATAAATGTGGTCATTTTTGTTGTTGTATGGAAGGAAGTGTTATACCACCATTCAGCTAGAGGCAACCATTTGACCCATTGTGTCTGTTTATCAGATACAAAGCAATGAATCTAACCTTCCAAACATTTGTTTACTATCTTAGTTTGCCCATCAGAGTGAGGATGATAAGATGAGATATGAGCTAACTGATTACCGAGACAAGAAAATAATTCTGTCCAAAACTTTCCAGTGAAAATGGGATCTCTATCACTAACAATAATCTTTGGGTTTCCATGTAGCTTTTGAATTGTTTCCATAAATGTAGTAGAAACGATCCTAGCTTTAAATGGATGTGATAATGCACAAAAGTGCACATACTTGGTAAGTTTGTCAACTACCACCATGATGACACTCTTTCCCTCAGACTTGGGTAAAACTGTGATAAAATCCATTGAAACCTCCTCCCAATGTTGGCTTGGAATGGATAAAGGTTGTAATAGACCCGGGGTCTTAATTGTTTCAACTTTATTTTGTTGGCAAACCAAACATTCCGCCACAAACTTTTGAATATCCAATTTAAGGCCATCCCAAAAAAACTCCTTCTTAACCCTGTGGTAAGTTTTTAAAAATCCCAAGTGCCCTCCTAAGGGAGAAGTGTGCAATTCCATAAGAATATTTTGTTTGAGTTGGGAATTCTTACAGAGGTATAAGTGATCTTTGTACCATAACGAATCATTTTGCTAGCTAAATGTATCAGATGTACTGGAATCTTGTTGTAACTTTCAAATAAGTGCCCACACTTCATCATTCTTCCATTCCTCCCTTGCTTCGTTTATCCAATCTGGTTGGATAACAGAAATGGCACAAAACAATGCTTCCACATCCTCATCCTTTCTTGAGAGTGCATCTGCCACCACATTTTGCTTCCCTTTTTTGTAGATGATTTCAAAGTCATAACCCGACATCTTTGTGACCCACTTTTGTTGCTCTTCAGAGGATAATCTTTGTTCTAAAAATTATTTAAGGCTATCATAATCCATTTTTACCTTGAAGTGTCTTCCCATTAGGTAGGGTCACCATTTCTTAAGTGCATGTAGTATTTCAAACATTTGCTTCTCATAAATAGCTTTGTGTAAAAACTTTCCCTTGATTGGATGACTTTCAAAAGCAATGGGTCTTTCATCTTGCATTAAAATAGCACCAATTCCATTTCTTGAAGCATCACATTCCACAATAAATGTTTTTGTGAAGTCCGATGTAGCCAAGACTAGTGCTTGGCACATTGCCTCTTTAAGCTGTTCGAAGGCCTTTGTTGCTTCTGGAGTCCATGAAAATGCATCTTTCTTCAATAATGTTGTTAGAGGTGCTGCCATTCTCCAATAATTCTTAACAAACTTGCGATAATACCCTGTCAACCCGAGAAATCCTCGTAGATGCTTTATGGATGTGGGGATTTTCCATTCCTTAATGGCTTTAATTTTGCTAGGGTCTACCTTAACTCCTTCATGAGATACAATATGACCCAGATATTCCACCTCTTGTACTCCAAAGAAACATTTGGATCTTTTTGCATATAATTGTTTCTCCTCCAATAGTTGTAGTACCCGGTCAACATGTTCAACATGATCCTTCCAAGACTTGTTGTAGATTAATATATCATCAAAAAATACTAACACAAATTTTCTAAGGAAGAGTTTGAAAATGGAATTCATCAAACCTTGAAATGTAGAAGGTGCATTGGTAAGGCCAAAAGGCATGACCAAAAATTCATAATGACCATCATGAGTTCTAAATGCTATTTTCATAATGTCTTCAGTATTCATTCTAATTTGATGATATCCTGAATGAAGATCCAACTTGGTGAAGTAAAGTGATCCATGCAATTCATCCAATGATTCATCAATGACAGGAATGGGAAACTTATCTTTACTAGTGAGCTTGTTGAGCTCCCTATAATCTGGACACATGCGCCATGATCCATCCTTCTTGTGCACCAATACTACTAGAGCAGAGAAAGAACTTTGACTATGTTGAATTATACTAGCCTCTATCATTTCTGCAACCATACGTTCAATTTCACTCTTTTGGGCATAGGGATATCTATACGGCCTTATGTTTGGAGGAGCACTTCCTGGAATCAGATGAATAACATGATCATGATCACCAATAGGTGGGAGACCTTTGGGAGTCTCAAATACCTTGGAATGATTGTCCCAGACTTTTTGGAGATCTTGAGAAATAGATGATTTCGATGTGGAAACATCTAGCGAACATAATTGTGCAATTACACCTCTTTGTTCCTTTTTTAGAAGCTTTGTTATATCGTTAGAGCTGATTATATTTCTCAGTTTCTCTGCAATACCCCTTAATTCAACTTCCTTTCCTTCCACAAAAAATTTCTTGAAAATTTCTTGAAAATTAAAAGCTATTGTACCCAAGGATTGTAGCCATTGGAGTCCTATTACAACATCAGCACCGCCCATTGGAATGGAAAGCATTGGGCTAGTCAATACATATTCTCCCATGGATAGCTTGATATTATGGCACTTTCCAGAGCAATTTATTGTTCCTCTATTTGCAACCATCACTTGACACTCTAGTGCTAGATATAGGAATTAATTCAATTCTTTTGCTACCTTACAATGAATAAAATTGTGGGTACTTCCTGAATCAATCAACACTATTACCTTTTTCTTCTTGATTTTTCCTTCTATCTTGATGGTTTTAGGAGTGGTAATTCCAGCCAATGCATAACAAGATATGGTTGGATTCATTTCTTCTTTATCTAGGCTTTGTTCCTGGAGTATATCCTCTTCTTTTTACCTTTCTTTCTCCTTTTCTTCTTCTTTTTCAGAATCTATGTAGAATAATTTCTTCTTAGCACACTTATGACCTTCAGTGCATTTGCTATCACAACTGTAACAAAGCCCTTTTTCTCTTCTTTCTTCCAATTGTTGTGGTGTCAACCTTATAGGTTGTGGAAGACTAGGGGCAACAACACTTCCATCTTTATAGTTATGAGTGGTATGCTTCCTGGTTTCCATTTTTCTTGATAGCCTAAATGACTTCTTTAATGAATCGGGTTCCCAAAGGCAAACATCATGTTGGATATTATCCTTTAAATTCCCTATGAACACATCAATCCTATGCTCCTCTGGAATATTTTTTACCCTTATGTTCAATTTTTGGAACTCCTCAATGTGCTCCATTATTGAACCCTTTTGTTCGAGACTTATCAATTGGCTAAAAAAAGTGTTGATCTTTGTATCCTCATAATGTGCTATCAATTCTTCTGTAAAAATTGCCCAAGTGATAATTTGTTTACTAGAGAAAAGCCATTGATACCATACAAACTGATCTGGTTCCAAATATAAAGTTGTAATACGTACATTTTGTGTGTTTTGCACATTATTGAGATCAAAAAATTGCTCCATTTGTAGTATCCATGTTGTAGGATCCTTGCTATCAAACTTCCTCATATCCATTTTTGGAATGTGGTGGGTCTTCGATCCAACATTAGAGTCTATGACATCATGCTTAAAATTTCTTTTGTCTGCATCATGAGTTTCCTTTACTACCCTTTCGCCAATAGTAAGTATTTCATGTAGAAAATTTGTCAAATCTGCCTTCAAATATATCTTCAAATAATCAATCTTAGCTTCCATTCCCTTTATCTTAGATTCCACGCCATTTATCTTAGCTTCTGTTAGCTTTTGTGAGAGTGAAATTTGTTGCGCTTGGTCTTGTAATTTTGATATATCATGTAGCATTTCTTCCTCTTCTTCATGAGTCATGCTAGAGCTTTCAGGTTGCTTACTAGGTGTTTACATTTTCTTTCCTCAGGGAATTAGTTACTGATAATAATGCTCTACTAATTCAAACCAAATAATTTTTCAAACCAAGCTTAAGAAAAAATTTAAAAAAATCTACACACCTTTTTTCACTTTGTAGGAGCTCGATATTTCTTCTAATGTATCTCTGTAATTTCAGATCATCTAGTTCTGAGATTGCAACCTAGAGTAGCCTTATGTGTCCTCTTTCCAATGCCACCAGTCTAATCCCAATTGGATTCTCCAAGGAAGAGTTATGCCAAATCTTCCACAGTGACCTGATTATAGACTAGTTCAGAAGAGAGAACTTATACGACTTTCCACGAGTCCCTGTTTTGACATTTGGCTCTGAAAAATATATACAAGAAACTAAAGTCTATCCTATTTCTGTACCTTCTTACAAAATTTAAATCAGATGCTCAGAGAGAAAGTTATGATAATTTTCCCCAGGTCACATGTTTGGAATGTAATTCAGGAGTTTGCAAAAAGACCAACTTCCTCAGATCATATCTCCCTAAATATAACACGAAAAGCTCTGCATTTTAGACCTGAGGTTTAGTATGATTTCATCTCAAATAGGTTTTTTTTTTGCTTCTGAAACGTCGCAGAAAAAAGATATAGTGAAAATTCCATGATGACCTATTTGGAGCAGCGAAACTCTAGAATCCAAAGCTCTGATACCAAACGTTATGAAACCAGCTCACAAAAATATAGAAAATATAGATCAACACCTTAGAATTTAGACTTTTCGAGGGCGCAACCTCCTTTACCTTACACAAATGAATGATTCTTTGATGACTCAAATGACAAAACCACCTTTCTATATATAGGAGCCTAAGGAGTCACAATATAACCCAGTCGACCTAACAATAATAATATAAAGGAACAGAAATAACAATAGAGGGATTCTATGGGGCATAGTAATAACAATATGGGGACAATAGGGGCACAACAATATTAATAAGGGATACAACTACAATAGTATTGGGGTAATCCTAGTATTATAGGGACCTAATAGATTCTCTCATGAATGGTTACCTTACAAATGACCCTCCATGATCTTTAAATTGAGGTCATGCACCAATGAAGTGTTAAGCCAAGGATCAAGTGTCAGTAATACTGAGGAGAGAATGAACCAGTCAGATCACTTCATGTCTAGAACATATCGTGACCACCTGATTGTAAGTTACAAAAGTTCATAGTAAATGAACACACTTTACCTAACTCTACACTACACCAAGTTATACTTAACTACTTCCTACGTGTCGGAATATCCTAACATCCCCCCTTAAGAACAACTTGGGATAGGATTGAAGGATGTACAAATATGACACAATAGGAGAAGGAAGGAGGTGTTAGAGCCTATCCCCCCTTAGTGACAACTTCCTAAACTCCAACCATAAATCAAGTTTAGTAAACTGTGCCTCTGTGAGAGCCTTTGTAAAGATGTCTGCAACTTGATCATCTGTTGAAAAATATTGTACTTCAAGAACATGGTCATGAATGAGCTTTCTGATGAAGTGCATGTGCAGTTCAATGTCTTTGTTGCGCTGATGTTGGACTAGATCTTTTCATAGTTGAATGGCACTTTTATTATCACACCAAAGTGTAGTCAGATGATGTTGTTGAAAGCTAAACTCTGATAGGATATGACGAAGCCACAGGGCTTCCTTACTAGCTTCTATAGCACCACGGTACTCTTCTTCTACTGAAGAAAGAGAAGTGGCACTTTGTTTCTTGCAAGCCCATGTAATAGGTCCTGAACCAAGAGTGAACACATAACCTGCAGTAGAATTTTAATCATCACGGTCACCAGCCCAATCAGAATGACTGAAACCAACAAATAGAGGATATGCGTCTTCACTGTAATTAATCCCAAACTTTATTGTACCTCAAACATAACGAAGTATTCTTTTAGCTACTTTCCAATGACTTTCATGTGCGTTTTGCATAAACTGAGCAATAAGGCCAACAACAAAGGAAAGGTCAGGACAAGTATGGGTCAGATACAAATTTTTTCCTACAAGTTGATGGTATAAGGTAGCATCAAGTTCATCGGAAGCACAAGTGAATGAAATTTTGGCTCTTGACTAAAAGGGAGAAGGGATTGGCTTACAGTCTTCCCTGTGAAAATGGAATAGAGGATCACAGGCATACTTGGAATCAGAAAGGGAAATACCTTCCTTGGATTACAAGACTTGAAGACTAAGAAAATAATGCAAGTGTCTTAAGTCTGTCATTTCAAACTTCTTCTTAATGTTGGACTTCACATGGTTTATAAGGTTGGGATCACTACGGGTAAGGATAAGATCGTCACAGTAAAGGACAAGAATGATAAGAGACTTCCCCACTTTCTTGGTGTAGACAGTGTTGTGAGAATGACACCTAAAAAATATAGTTTCTAAAAGAAAGCTATCCGTTTAGCATACCAAGCCGAGGGGCTTGCTTGAGACCATAAAGGGATTTCTTAAGCCGACTTACCCTATAAATTCCTACAATGATTTTTGACATAAACAAAGATTTGAATCTAAATAATTATGCCTATATGACTGTAAGGAAAATCACATGAATAAAGCAAAGCATGTTAAGAGAGATGAATTCATTAATAAGGAATTGGCAAAGAAGGGAAACAATACCACAAACTCTCTGAACACGTATTCCTAAAAATTAGCTGCAACTGCTCACTGATTAACTGTATGAAAGCATAGAGATACATGTCTTCTCCTATGAAGTCCAACCCTTCTCTCTAAATGAGAAATGATACATATAGACTCAAACCAACCATTTCCCCACCTTTAGGCATTGAACCCCTAAGTGGTGGAACAATTTCCAAAAAGCTCTCATCCAACAAGAGAGAGTGAGAAAGTCAAACACAAAATCTTCTATTAGACTTTGATTTGTGTTTTGCTTCTTTTATGAGGCCTAATTAAGCACGAAAACAACCTATCATGCTAATTAATTCCATTATTACATCATCAAGTCTTTAAAATATCAAAATTAGATCATAAAACCAAGATCTAGTGAAATTAATATGAGAATGACTGCTATAGGTATAAACACAACACATTTAGCTATAAGTGCAACACATTCACTCATAAGCGTAGTGCCATTTTGTAGGAGGAATTTGGAAACCTTTCAAAAGTGAAATTTGAGAACTGAGAGAATATTCAACTAGAATTTCCTATCTAGTTTTCATAACAACTTGGATTGTTTAAAATGACCAATGGGAAGGCCTTCAAAAATTGGTTCACCCAAGGTGACTCTATAAGCGCAACGTCCATCTGAAAAACGAGGCAGAAAGGTGATTTCTTGAAGAATTTTTTCCTTTTATACTTGTTAGAAGCTCAAATTTTGGAGTGCCAATAGTCAAAATTGATGTAAAGGTCATTTTGAATACAAATATGCAAGCCATTTTCCATTTGGAGGTCTCCACGCTAAGTGCAACATCTAGGTCACTGCGTTTATAACTTACACTGTGTTTTTTAAAACAGTAAAAGAAAAGGTCAAAATTTGAAAATGACAAAAATTTCTCCAAATCTTCTAAAAATTATTGAGTGAAGCTATAATATGATATTCTTTGTCGTGATGGAGGCCCTAGGGAGTAAATCAAGATTCTCTTTTTCCTTTTGGCTTTTTAGGGTTTCATTGAGCTTCTTCTTTAAATGCTTGACCCTTATGTTGTTGATCCCATTTCTTGTCTAATAATAATGAGCCATATGTCTTAGCATTTGATTGTACCTATTGGACTTATGTAGGAGCTTCTCAAGGTGTAAGTTGACACTATCAATCCAAGACTCCCTATCGTCATTGACTTCTTTTACAATTCATTCTTCAAAGGTAAGTTTTTATGCCTCGTGGTTCTCGTTTTCCAATGCTTTCTTAAGACCACTTGGTTTTGGTCTTTTCCTAGTGATTTGTGCATCATCATGACTAGGAGCATTAGTTTCCACCACTTTTTTACCTTTGGTATCCTTTCTTTTGGCCTTCAGTAGCTCCAATTCAAAAGTACCTATTTTTCACTTAATTTTTTATTGTCTTGCTCAAGGAAAGAAATAACAAACTTGGCCCTTGCCAAATTGTCTTCCATATTTTTGATTTTGGCATCCTTTTCCTTTATGACTTGTTTTAAGTTATTTTTCTCCTATTGGGAATAAATATCCACCAAACCAAACTCTATTTCCTCCTCATGATGCATATCTACCTTCTCTTGAACCATTGTCTACTGCTGTTGTTGCTTTACCTATTTTGCTGATGTAGAAGGCAAGGCCCCTTCCTCAATCTGTGGAGAAAACTCTTGCCTATTTGCTACAAACACTATCATAGGTCCTCTCTGATATCTCTTGACCTCTTTATCCTTTTTAGTCTTTTTTCTCTTCTTAACTTTCTTCACTACATTACTGCTAGATGGTCCTACTTCCCTTTGAGGCACTGATGAAGGTGATGGAATAGGTTTAATAGGTTGAGCTCATGGTGTAGCAAAGATATAATTCTGAATTAAGGTTTCCCATGCAATATTTAACTGATTGAGTGGATGAAGGACAATTATCTTTATTAGAGAGTGATGGAAAAGGTTATTCATCTATTGTTCATATTCTTTGTTTTGTATAATGTAATCCATCTTCTCAATGTTCTTGTACAAATAGTAAGGGATATTGAGCAATTTCACCCTAGTGAAATGCATAAGAAACCTGATGTGATAGGTGTACAACTTGGAAAATCTGCCCTCACAAGTGAAATATTTCATGATGATTTTCATCATGGGAGAAAATTTATCTAGAAGGTGACCAAAAGGAAAAACTTTCTTCGTGCCATTTTTGTATTGTGCCTTGAGAAATGGTTGATATTGCTAGGTATCTATATCTATGTTCTTAAACCATTTTTCACCCACATTGGGTATCCCTGTGGCTCCAGCAATGATGTCTGTGGAGACGGTGAAGATAACCCATGTAATGGTCACTTGGTTTTCTTTGAGATTTGGGATGAAAACCCTGGTTAAAATTGGATTATGCTTTACTCTTTGAATCATTTCACAAAAGTCAAAACACTGTACATGTTTGAGACAACCTACTGTCACGGGTGAGGCCAACAACTCTCTAGTGTCTGCTGGCTCCAATCTCAAGATTTTCGCTCCATTTTTGTATGTTTCCTTTTCTTGATCTATGGTATTTCCTTTGTCTTTTGTAAAATTCCTTTCTTCCTCCATCATGTTTTTAGTTTAGAAACCATAGGGGAAGGGAGTGGGATAATTGTGTTAGGGAGTTGCTATAGGTTAGGGGAAATTTTAGGGAAGTAGGGAAGGGAATTAGAGAGCTTAGGGAAGTAATGAAAGGGCAAAAGGTTTAGGGAGATAGGCTAGGCAATTTAACTATAGGGATGTGAGATGGAAATGTAGATTTAGGGTTTTTAAGAGGAATGCTTGGGCCTGGAAATGAAAGAGTATGTAGGGATTTAGAGGAATGTTATAAAATGTTAAGGGAATGGATAGGGTGCAAGGAAATTAGTGTTTCAATTTTTTAAAACAAATTCAATATTTGAAGGAAGATTCACACCAAAAATTAAATCGCCAGAGGAAGAGTGAGCTAAGAGTATGTCACCTACTTGAAAATGAATCGAATTTATGTTGTCACTCTATAGAAGGACCTGGAGACAAGCTCGAGCACCTGGAGATAAATCGACTCTACTCTGGGCATAGCGTAGCAACTCGGGGAAAAATGCAACACTTTTAGGGAAAAGTACAACGACCAGGGGAAAAGTGCAACACTTTCAGGGCAAAACGCAGTGATCGAGGCCAAAGTGCAACACTTTTAGGGGAAAACATAGTGACCAAGGGGAAAGCACAACACTTTTAGAGAGAAATAGAATTTTAGCTTGATGAGATGGAGAGCTCGATATTTTGAAAATGGGAATGAATGAGTTAGGCCCTTGAAAAGCTTTTTATTTATGGAGAAATAAGTAGGACTCACATCTTCTTTCAATTTAAACTTTCTTCTTCAAAACTTTGCCAATGGTAGTGGACCCACTATAACAGTTATAACTTGGACTTGACACTTCACAACTTCATGATCTTATGATGGTATGTAATTTAAGAAAATGAAATAAAAAACATGACTTTAAACCTTAATTACCAACTTGATCTCTACTATTCCTCATAACATGAAATTAATGGTAAAAATACCAAATTTTAAGGATTAAACCTAGTTACCTAATGGTGACCTAACACGGGCTTATTTAGGTGAATTAAGAACAAAATGATTATGTGACTCTACTAACAACTATTTGACTTGACCAAGATGGTATCCTACGAAAATGAGACTGAAAGGAATAGTAGAGACTGACCTTCCTAACCAATGAACAAATTTTTTATTGAAAAACTTTTTGAAACTATAAAAATTTGACCTAAAACCCTAAAAATAACTATGTAAAAGCATATTTGATCACTAGTGACTGACATGACTAACAGGCACTAACAATATGTTTGTCATAAGCATCATAGGATAGAAGCATATGATTATAGTATGCTTTGAATTTATATGATTATGTTACTTAGTAGAAATCATCTAGGACATAGTGTTAGACAATTTTTGAATAAGTGCTCATCTAGATATTATCTTAGAACATTGTGTTAGTAGTTGTCATCTTGCTTAATGGATCATCATTCTATGTAATGTGGAAGCATACTAGTAAAATTGGATGAAGGATTGAAATAGGTTAGTATACAAACTTTTTATGAAATGAATAAATAGCTAGATAATTGGATAAGAGCATAGGAATGAATGTTAAATGTAAAATTTGGATAATACTCATGTGTATGAGAATCTTGTGGAACAAAGTTGGTTAGAAAGATATGCTTAAGTATTTATGATGCTAGAAAATAATAGAATTTGACGTACTGAAGAATGTATAAAAGATTAGGACTTTCTCTAGAATATGTATTTGATATTGATTAACATCTAGTATAATCTCTCGAATGAAATTTGTAACTTGGTAATGAAGTTCGATCCATGGGAACTCTGATGCATGAAGGAAAATTCAAGTGGAGATGGTTGATGAGGATGAAATGAGAAAGTCAACATGGCTAGGTAAGTCTAATTCATTTTGGTTTGGTTATTTAGTTAACATATTATTTTGGCTACGTGGAAGGAATGTCGCAGAATACATGATCATAGTTGAGGCAAGTTCAACTATGTGGATGAAATAAGTGAAAAGTATTGATGGAAGCTCAATATCTAGTACCTAGCAACTATGAAGATAAGATGAGTCCATATTGGGAATAAAATGGTAGATGTGCAAGAAGATTACTTGAAGGCCAAAGAAAATCACTTTCATGGAGAAGCCATGATTAGTTAGAAGTTTTGAAAGTTTCGATGAAATACCATCATGCCAAATATGGAAAGTGATGAGAAAGAAAGATGACATAGATCCTGTCACAAGAACAGATAGTGGTTATTATTCCATGATACCTCAAAAAAAAGCAAGATTGATGTGAAAGAAAGAGGGATCCCTGAAACTATGGAAGAATAGTAGATAATACTCTGATGGAGAAAAGATATAATACTTGTGATTTTTCATATTGAAAGGAAGTATGGAATCTCCTCTAGATTTTAGAGGGAGAAAAGGAGTCTCCTTGAATAAGGAGCAATGAATTTATTCTCAAGATAAATGGAGAATATGGATGTACCCTCTATTTGAGATGGAGTGATAATGGATATGGCATGTGAATTCTTCTTTTCAGGTGATGAAGAAAGAATGATGAAGGATTGGATAAACATATGTGGTTTTCTTAAGGATATATCTTCAAACAAAAGGAAAGGGACTAACATTTTTTCAGGAGAGAACATGAATCCAAGAGAAGAGTAGTTGAAGATGATTGATATTCTTTGAGCCTAACTCAAGTATGGAGATCCAAGATAAGAATGGTCCTAAAAGGGAATACCTTGTAGACATCCAGATGGGGTATGTGCCTTAAAAAGGTAGTGCGGTATCACACATAAATCCTCCCGGCATAATTCTCTTGAATAAATAAGAGCTTATCTAGCTAGGCCTCAAGGATAGTTTTGGTCATAGTGATGATACTTACAATATGAATTATCAGTCTGAATCTTCTTGAGAACCCTTTAGTTTGAGATGGGATGTTGTACTAGATTTAATATTATGAATGCCTCCCTAGTGAAGAGGGAGAGTTGAGAAATGTAACTAGTTTAGATATTCATAATTGTTAGTGTACTCATTTCAATATGTATCTTATTAAAAAACAAGAAAAAGGAAAGAAAATTATTATTATTATTAAAGCATGGGTTCCATGCTCATTATTGATGTTTTTTTGGTAAAAGCATGTTATTCATGCTTCTAGGGTATCTTAGGACTTAGGATTAATTGTCATGAGTCAAATTAGTCAACATCATGTTTATAAGACCATTTCAGGAAATTTGTAATTGTAAAATGAATTATTTTTTAGTCTAGAAAGTTTTTTAATCTCCAAGAGTACAAGCCAGCCCTAGGATCCTCAAGTCGACTTAAATGAGGGAATTCAACCCCTTTGGAAGGTTATATAAAGTGAAATTCAACTTCATTTGATGACACACACTCAACAAGTTTGATCTTCAAGAGAAAGAGTTTGATTTGAAGGTGAGAAACTAGGAGAAGAAGAGTGAAGTTCCAAGGAGAAGTTGGGATGATGAAATCTATTGTTTTTGGGCTCTATCTCTTTCACATGTGTTAGTAAGTTATGGTTTCTCCAGCCAAAACGAGGCTGAAGTTGTAGGTCCTAGTTGTTGGAGAGTGAAGGTGTTGCTGGCGAGTAGAATTTCAAGAACATGTATTTGGAAAGAGAGAAACCCTTCTCTTGACCTTGTTGACCTTGGGGAGAGTTGGTTTACCCCAGTAAGGCCTCAAAAGGAAGACAAATTAGGGTTTTTGCAGTAGTTGCTAGGATGAAATTGCTATAAGTCGAAGTTGCTGGGTCAAGTAGATGGGTTATTTCTAGCAAGTCGAAGTTACAAGGAAGAAAAAAAAGGGAAGAGGAAGGACCAACTTGGTACTGGGAGAAGGACATGGCCTAGGGATTGGGTCATTGTATCTCATTTGAAGGAAGTTCTAAGAAGAGAAAATTTTTCTAATTTTCACCTTGGATGGGTTTTTCCATGGATTAGAGCCTACCATTAGAGAAATTTAAGGTCTAAGATGGTCCTCCTCAGGAATATTATAAAGTAATAGTGGAAATAATAAAATAATATTAGATTGCATCATTAAATTTTAGAGGGAAAAAAGAAAAAACTACATTGTTAACTTGTATTTTCGATTTATCTCCCTACCGTTTTACTCAAATTTCGAGTGAGAGAACTCATTGGATGTAAAATTTAATTCCTCATCAAAGGGAGTGCCCATGTTGCATACTTTTGATGGACATTTCTACATGAAAAATGAGAAATACATGAAAAAACATTATTGAAATAATCTTTTTCATGTATTTCTCATCGTTTGTGTAGCAAGGTCCATTGAAAGTATGCAACATGGGTATTCCTTGGATTAGGAATTAAATTTCACATCCAATGAGTCTCCTACTTGAAATTGGAGTGTAAGTGTAGGGAGATAAGTTGGAAATACGAGTTGAAAAAATAGTTTTTTTATTTTTTAATATTTTAATCATTTTACTTTTTTACTCCAAAAATGGTGAACCATACACCATGGTTGACATATTCATCTTAATTCCTATTGGTTATTATAAAGTTGATTTTGGTTGTACATTTTTGTTTTGAAACCCATTTTAGACCTCAACATTTCTGTAATGATTTGTATCATCTTTTGTTGTTGTTTCTTGATATTGTTTGATGAACAAATATAAGTAATAAAAACAAAGAAGATAAATAAAATTCACAAGCAAACATCAAGGTTAAATAAAATAAGTTGTAATAGGCTACCATTTTACATCTTCTAACAAGATGGTGGCTAATTTACCATTTTCTCGAATTAAAAAGGTGTTTAATTAAAATAAAAAGAGGGAAAAAATTACTAAGTGAATAAAGTAATAATAAAATAAAGGCTTCTAGAGGGGTCCATCAGATCTATAAAAGAGGAGGAAACCATTTCAAGACATATTGGATTTGAGCATTTTCCTTGTCGAGAGGTTTAGAGAACTAGGATTTCCTCGCTTCACCAGTAGCCCTAGGATGTAAACCCTCAGGTGATTTAGTGAGAGTGGGTGAGTACCCATATCTCTCCTTGGTGAATTCATCCAAAATTCACAGGAGACGTTAGCAACAATTCACTTCCGTTTTGGAGGGCCACTGCATTATTGGAGAAGATTCTTGAAGCCAACTTTTCCATATCATCTATACTAATTTGTATTGACATGTAAACATCAGTTTATCTATTATAATAAAATTTGACAATATTTTTGTTCATCATATTATTGAATTTCAATACTTTATTCGATACATTTTACATGGAAATGTTTTGTTAAATTGAAAAAATTTAGATATGAAGCATTTTAATCCAAGAAATTGTCAAATATTTATCAAATCAAGGTGTTCAAAGACCATTACTGCAACTTAACTATAGTGAAAGCTTGTTGATGAAAGCATAATTAGAAATTGATTCTTAAGTACGAAAATTAAAATTCCATTTGTTAAACTTATAGATGCTAATTAACATTACATGAAAGAGAAAGGGCTAATCTACTTATAGAAGTAAAGCTACCCTATCTTGCATAATTGATCAACATAGTAACCTATTTGCATGTATCATTGATCTACTTCATATCTTCTTGAAAATTACAAATCTAGCTTGTATCATGCTTGTGAGTAAAAGACACTAATTCTAATATGTTTGGTAGTGAGGAAAAGAGGTGGTTGGAGTGGTCCAGGAGTTTTTCCTAACCATCAAACTAGAAGCTGGGGTCATTATTAATCTTAACTGAGCCAAGACTAAAGTGGGGAGAAAAACGAGTGGAGGAAAATGGTGCTACAAGTTGGATACAGGTGTTGTTACAAGAGGTCATGTATTTTTATATGATAGGTTTAGAGAGCTGCTTTAGGGTGGAGATGGTGTCTTGAGGGCATGAATAGGTGGATGAAGGTAGGAGGGAGTGAATGAAGGTTGAGGAAGTGTCCTAGCCAAGCCTAGGACCGATTGGAGGTCTTTCTTGCACCAATATGAATGCCCCTGGTGTCCTTAATTGTCCAAACAAAGTGAGTGGGGAAAGAAAGTTTTGGGAGAAGAATTGAAGGGTGGAAGGAAAATATGGAGAAGTACAAGTGGAGATGAAAGAGGTATTGATTTGTACATGAAACTACTTGAGGTTTATGTAAAATTAGAAGTGATTAAATTTGAGTTTTGAGGCTCTTATGTTAAATTCGTAAACACATAAAACATGAATTTAAACTTTAGAATTTGCAGAATAATGCAGACAATATCACCATAACAATAAACAAAAAACAATAAGTGATGAAGTAGTTCACCCCTCTAGGGCCACTTCTCTTGGTCTGGCTTCCAATTCTTGGGCTTATATAATTATTCTCATAAAAATAGTGATTACATCAAGTTATAGTACTCAAATGGCTTCCATAACAACTCCAATGGCTTCAGATCTATCAAAAATCCATTTCTATCCACTTTCTTCTCCAAAAAAGACCAAAACCTTAGAAATTTATTGGTGGGAGGAGAGTTGTATTGGGGCCTCTACCCCAGTTGAGGTGCATTCCACTGAGGTTGTGGCTGGACATGAGAGTGAAATGAATGATTAGCGGGTTGAGTCTGGTATTGAGATGGATAAGACCACGGTGGAGGTGCGGACTAGGAAGGATGAGCAAGGGGGCCCCAAGAAGGTATATGAGCAGACTGGTTGTGGTTATAATAAGCTTGGGATGCCCCTTGCATCCCCTGCTGGTAAGGTCTGGGTCCACGTGGCCTCCTTTGGTTGAGGAAGTAGAGAGGCTCAGTAGTCGCCTCAGTCCCCATGTACATGGCTTTAAATCCAGGCAAGGTTGGGCATTGCTTGGTGGGGTGGTCTTCCTCACAAATGAAACACACCTCTACTGAGTGCAATGGACACTCGTTCTTAGGGTGCTTCCTCATACATTTGGGACAAAAAATGGCCAAAGCCCTCTAAGCTTCCTCTTTCTTTTTTTTGAATTCAGAAGGTATCAAGTAGCATGGTAATGGTCTGTCTCATCTCACTTTTGAGGTCTTCCATCTGATCAGAAAACTCATGCTTGGAGAAGGTGGTACTCGCTGAAAGTGGATTCCCCCTACCTCTTTTCTGGGCTGCCCTAGAATGGTTTCTAAACACAGTCTTTATCTCCTCATAAGGTAGTTGGTAGATGTCCCCTCCAGCTAGCATGTGAAGGGTATCTAGAAGGTCTTCAGGGACTCCTCGGAGTAGAACCAACTTTAGAGATTCAAGGTCAAGTGTACACCTGGCTTGTTTATAAATAAGCTGGAACCTTTCCTCGTAATCTTCTAAAGACTCATCACTTCCCATGGTCATTTGAAAGATCTCTCCCTTTGTTTCTTTGGACCTACAGTAGTCCCGGTATTTGTTGTTAAAGGCTTGTTGCATCTGAGCCCAAGTGGTGATACTGTTTCCAGGTAACCCCATGAACCAGCATAGTGCTACATCCTTGAGAGTAGAAGGAAAAAGTTTCAGCTTTTGCTCGTCCTCAGCATAGTCATAAGTTTGACAAAGGACAACAAACTCAAATAGGAAGGTATCAGGGTCTTCAGTAGTCAATCCATGGAAGTGAGGTAAGGCTGAGGGACTTATGTTTTTCATTTTGATGTCCCCGTTGGTATCTCAGATGGGAAAGGCACCTTCTATTCTCTCATCATCTTCTCTATTGTTTCTGTTTTCAGCCACGGTCTCAAAAGGAATGTTCTTTGGCTCTTCTTCTATTATAGGATCTTCATATATCTCTGGAGGTTCACTTATAGGTTCTTCTGGATCACTGTCACCAAAGAAGAGAGAAGGATGACTCAGTGATGTGGGGGTGTTGGGTAGGAATTTTCCGGTTTTATCTCTATTCCTACGAGGCATGAAATGGAAAGATTTTTTTTCTTTTTCTTTTTCTACTTGTGCCTGTAGAACTGAAATAGATTGATCTGCAACGAACTAAGATCTACCTTGTTGAAATGAAAATGTGGAAATGAAATGAAGGAAGGAAAGGACTAATCTATTTTGATCAAATGAAATTGCAGGAATGAAATGCTAGTCTACGCTTGCAGAAATGAAATTGCGGAATTGAAATTCTAATCTATGAAAGCAGGAAATGTCTAATCTATTTTTGCGGAAATGAAATTGCAGAATAGAAATGAAATAAACTACTTAGCAGAAGTTTGTAGTGGAAAATAGAAGAAAAGCAGCAATCACAAATACTCTGATGCTTCCTTGGCAACGACGCCAAAAATATGGTGGGCTCCAGTATTGCAGCAACAATACTACAACTCCTGGGACTCCCTTCTTTACTTTTATCAACCTGATAGTTCATAACAAACTTGGAAGCGATGGTGTTGTATGCACAAGTACTAGCTCTTGCCGCAGCTGTCACTTGGTCAGCTGGAAGAAGTCCGCTAGGGGCTCAAGACAACTTCTATGAGCTCTGAGAAGAATCTTTCTAACTGATGGATGGAAGCTAACTCGAAGGAAGATAATCTATTTGCAGAAAGAAACTGAAAAGCTGAAAGCAAATGCAAACCCTAGCAAACCCTAATTTTACTAGCTAGCTCTACTGATGCAAGAAATACGATGCAAGCTACTAGAAAAGATGCCATTGACTTCTAAGAAGATGAAATTCATGTATCTAAGCTATGTGTATAGAAAAATCTAAAAGAACCATCTTTTTTTATTTTTGAATAAGTTGTCAGAATTATCATGCATGCGATTTAACTGTTTTTGACTGTGCAGAGGGGGATTGGCAAGAGGAAATGCTTGGAAGAGGTCGGGAAGGTTCAAAGAGGGCCTACAGGGTCCCTAACACCCTTCCAAAGAGTTTCACAGAGTTTGGCTATCAAGAAACCTCATTCGTGAGCTTCTACAGGAAGTCTACAAGGGTTCTACAGGATGTCTGTAATTTTCTACACGATGTTTAGAAATGGGATTTTGGAGGATGGATGGAGGAAGAAAGATGAAGGAGTGGGTATGGAGGTGAGCTAGGTGTGTGAAGAGGTCCAGGGCTTAGGGAATGAAGATGAGGAGTGGCAAGGATGGTGGGACTTGTCCAATATGCAGTGGAGCAATGTGGCACAAGGATATGTGGAATTAGGGCAAAGTGAGCAAATGGCGAACATGATGCAAGAATCCATGTTAGGGGATGGAGCAGATGGGTTTGATGGAGTATGGGTGCTTTGCAATTTGTTTTTTGAACTGAACCAACAAAGACTTGAAAGAAATCAAAGATCTAGTTATGCTAACCTAATCTGATCTAGCTAACAGTAAAGAGACTGAATCGAAGTTTACTTGCAATGAAACCATGTATAACCACTATGCAAAGAAGCAATAAAGAATATGAACATGTAGCCAACTTCTGCAAACAAAAATCACACACTAATGGTTGCATGGGGAAGCAAAGATAGTGTTTTTGGTGGCAGCAAGGTCACCTTGATCCCAGCTCCTGATCCCACTGAGGGAGAGGTGAAATCAGAGGTGCTTGATGACCCTTTTTGGAAGATCTCCCCTGTTATTATCCTAGCAGCTCCCTGATGAACATGAAAAGCCTATCTAATCATTAACCATGACCTATGTAACCAAAAAGATGTTATTCTACTTAACAGGAAGTATTTTGCAGAGACATAAAAAACAAATAACAATAGATAAAGGAGGCCTTGGCTCTTAGGTTGGGCCCAACCCCAAGAGCTACAGGCTCCTATAAAGAACTTAGAGCTGATGCCAAATATAACTACTTTTCATTATCCAAAAATAATCATCACAAGAAAGTTATACAACAGTAGCTACAAGAAAACGAGCTGAGAAAATGACAGCACTATAGTGCAAAATTACAACAGTTCCAAAAGTAAACTACGAAGGATGAGGCCTTCCTATTTATACACTACGAGGGGCCTAGTAGCCCTCCTAAATTCAAGGGACTCGGCTGTTCCAACTGCTAGTAAATAGTCACTCTTCCCAAAGCGGCTTGGCTGCCTTTAGGATTCATTTTGGTGGCCTGTTGAGCTTGGAGTTGAGGGTGGAGATTTCGAGGAAGGTCCATTTAATGCCAGAGACAACCCCCTATGAATCCTCACCTCAATATTGGTTGTCACCTCGCCCATAATTGCTTGGTTTTGCTCCAAAATTTGTCCAAAAAACTTGAAATAACCACGTATTAGCCTCCCTGGTAGAGTGACCACCCTTATTCGTTCAAATAACATAAACGTACTAAAAAAACATGCATAATCTATGAAAAATGGAGGATTGAACAAGGAAAATTACGCAAAATGAGCCCAATAAGTTACCCAATTCGGGGCTCATCAGTTATGATCTCCCTAAGTTTTACTTATTCATTCTACAAATCGCACATGTCTACTAACTGTCCTACAAATCCACCCCAAAAATCACTAACGAAGCAAAAATTTAGCTCACCACCAACATAATTTGTGGCCTCATTAAATTTTCCATTAGCCCCTTTTTTCTGAAAAGATCGGTGACATGGCGCCTATGCGACCATGTTGGGGGCAGCATTTTGGGGGCCTCTGTCTGGCCCTTGCCTCCTTCGTGCCCTCAGACACATTGGGTTCATATGACCCTAGGCTAGCCCCTGTTGATTAGCTCCAGGTTCTTGCCCCAAGGACACATGTGGTTGTGGGTTGGGTTCATGGTGCTACCTCCCCACACTAAATGCATTTTTTTCAAACTTTAAATAAAATTTGTTTCATTCACATAAACAAGTAATACATTTGATTTTTTAGTGAGGTCCATGAGTTATATGTAGGAGGACTTGTGTTCGGTTACACTCGGTTGTTTTTTCACATTAAAAAAATTTCTAGTGGCCGCCAAGGTACCACATGACAACCTCTAGTTGGGTCACGTGGCAACCTGTGGTTGGTCCACATCAACCCAATGAAAATTCGCCACATTGAAGCCAATAAGAACTTTCCAAGTGTCACACTGCCATTGGCCCATGGAACCCAGTCACCCTGCCCAGTCAGCAAGCCTAGTCAGCTATACAGACTGCTCACTAGGTAACCCTGCACTGCTAAAAACCATTTGTTTACCTATTTCCACAAACAAACAAAACTCATTTTCGAGAGCATACGATGTCCATTTTTCAGGAAACTAATTTCATTGGATTCATATCACTGATATTTATCTAGTTGTTCCTTTTTTAGCCATTCTAACAAATTTAATTTTTGAGCATATTTTTTAGCACAAGATCAGGTACCCTCCCTTGCAGATCAACATAACACTACAACTAGCCACATGCATGCATCAATTGATCATTAACACAATGATATAAACTATGACTGAAAATACGAGTTAAATTTAATTAACCTCTATTCTATGCCACAACGCAATTCTGATCACTGAACTAACTCTTAAGTTGTAGAAAGTAAATATGAATAAGGAGAACTAACATCTATTTGTTTCCAAGAAATCATAAACAAAGTGTTTTTAGATTGAGATTGGAAATATTTCCAACCATTCTCCCACAATAGATGTTATAGGGAATCCTGTAATCGCACGTTTTTATAGCTTAACATCTACTCCAATAAAAGGAAGACATGAAATTATTTAAACTAAGAATAAGAAATAAATACAAAGAGGGATTGTTTTTGCTTCAAATCGCACTAGCAACAAAATTTTTGCAGGGGAGATAGAAATCCTCCTAGAGACAACGTTTGGGTTTATTGTAGACCAGTGCCTAGGACATCTTAAATAGAGGAGTGCTTAAGAGATAATCTATGAGGGGTTTTTAGTAGTCCAATTGTCACGTAAAAAAGGTAATACGATGGGTTTGGTTGAATAAGCCTTCATTAATGTAGTTTCAAGCCAACACATGGGTCCAAATGCTAAGGTTATATTGGGGCAATCTCAAAGAGAAATGGTCTCTTCTTCTGGTGGCTAACACACAACAATGAGATAGCTTAAATTGAGGTTGTATAAATGGTGGAGAGGAGGAAAGGAAGGACAGAAATAGATGCATAGGTTTGTAATGAACATAATCCTAAGAAGAAATATGGAATTCAATTTAAAGGGTTGTAAACAACACAAAATCCTAAGAAAATATTTTCCAATAGAAATATTGGAGAGGGAGGAGATGGAGTGATAGAAACAGCGGGGTGCAAAAGAAGGTTTCAGACCAAACATGACATGGGTATCGTTCTCTTCCAAAAGCAAACCTAGATCCGAGATAACCCAAGTCCTACAAGTTAATCAAATACACAAGTAAATATGTAATTTTACAGGTACTGCAATGCTAGTGAATAACACATGTAGGTCTGTGATAACACATGTATTGTCTTCTATTGAGAAGCTAAGATAAATCCAAAGATTAGAGAGGAACCAATTACATTCATTATATTGTTTCAAATGAGGAAAAACACAAATGAGATGGGATTACTGAGAGGAACATGTTGTACATTAATCATGCCTAGAATCAAAAAGGAGATTCCATTTATCTTAAAGGGTCCAAATAACGAGTCCATACATTCAAACGATATCAGTGAAGCCCCCATTAAAAAAAATTGAACCAAAATGGCTTCTCAGAATCAGACCTTGCAAGTGAGAAATTCTAGAACCAGGCTCCCATATAATGTTTCTTTTACCTATTTATCTAAAAAGGGGAGGAGCTTGAGTTATAGTTAAAACAAATATCTTGGCCTAAGATCCAACTATCTGCTAGACTAGCTGTCTCAGCCAATGTAAGCCTCTATTGCCCAAATATTACCATCGAGATCTGCTACCTTTCTTGGAAATAAGAAACTACACAAAATAATAAGAAACAAGAGGAATATGTTAGAAGAGGTCCTTTCAGTTCCTGTGAAGAATTTTGGTCAAGACATGTCTCTGTCATCATGCTCTTTTCTACTGCTGAGGTGGTTCACTATCCATTCTCCCTTAAATGCCTTTGACACTGACTCTGGATGAGTGCTTGAAAGGGCCTTATCTTGAATGTGCCCATACCTAGCTTGAATGATCAATCTTTTCATTCAACACCCCTCCTTTGATAGAGCTTCGCCACTCTTTTCTCACTTGTCCCGCTTCAAAGATTACCTGTAGAGTCAAAGAAGCATAATACCATCAAAGCATAGAGATCTATAACCATAAACAATATAGGATCAGATGTATATTAACCATACAAATGCATAGAAAAATACAAGATTCAGAGATATACAAGCATATGGAGGAAAAATCAAATAGGTTTATTGATAGAAGTAGTAGAAGAGAGGATTACAACCCAACAGTCTGACCCAACGCCATCCTCCCAGCATGAAAGCCCTCTTCAACTCATGAAAATCTAGATCACCCAACAAAACAATGCTTCACAGAGAAACCAACAACACTTCCTTACAAAATACAAAATTCCAGCCCCCCTGATCTCTAGGATGAGGGATCCATATATAGAGATTTGCAGGTGGGTGAGTCAGCTTTTTGGATTTTTATTAGTGTCATTTCACTAATAGTTCTTGGTTCCACTTGGATATTTCATGATCTTGTTCCCATCCTTGGGAACATTCAGAGAGGCAAGTGTCAAATGAGTAGTTTATAGAAGATTCTCTAGGTTTCCACAAACAAACTGCCTCTACCATTTGTCTGCTCTCACTCATCGCACCCTACAGGAGGGCTTTTCAGTATGCATCGCACCCTCAACATGGAGTAGTCTGTATGGTCCAGTTTTGACCAGTTCTGAGAAGTTCTTTCAGGGAGAACTTCTGGGAAAATATGTAATCAGTTGACCTTGTTCCTTTAGGATATGAAAAAACACTTTTAGGGGCTTAAAAGCCCTTGTTTTATGGACATGTGTGAATAGCGTTGCAATGCCCAAATATGTCTATAACACACGTGTCCCTCGTATGGCCATGTCACCTTCTGTACCACGACATGGAGGAGAGAGAAAGGGTTTGCTTAGCCTTGGTTTTTTCATGCATTTCCTTTGTAAATCCTTTTCGGCCTCCTCCGACACTTTTACACTAGATCGCAAATTGGCAATATTGCGTGATGTTGCAGGACTGTGGGATTGTGAGACTGTGAGATCGCAGTACTGCGGGACCTGCGGGATGTAGGATGTGATATGGATGATATGCGAGATTGTGGAAATGTGGGATTTGCTATGCTTGGGGCCCTCCAATGTACTCCTCTCTTTCATTTCAAGGCAACGAAACCCCCATGTTCAAACTGCTCTAACTTTTGATCTAGAAGTCCATTTTTGGACTTCTATATATCGTTGGAAATCTTATCGTGATAATTATGTAGTGGAGAGAGTCTAATTGGACCTTGATAGCTTTAGTGGCTTGGGAAATGTATTAAAACGTTACTTCTTTTCTGCACTTTGGGCAAATAAAGCTGGCAAGGTGTTGAGAACATGTAGACCAATATCCTTCACCATTGGGCATGTAGTTAGATATATAATGGAACTTTGCAACCAGAAAATCTCCATAGGGATTTCCTCATCCATCTATAATGCAGAAAAATAAATCCTACCAACTAGAAAGTAAATGCTCAGCTAGTGAGCTTATTTATATACATTCCTACTTATGCACAAGGCTCAATTCACCTAAGTGAGTTCAACCCTCCAATGGAGTTAGGCCAACATTAGAGTATTGGGCCTTATGCCTTCATACTGCTGAAAAATGAATATTAAAGCAAGCATGCACCATGAAAGGTCTTGAAATAAAGGACTTGACACATGTTATTAATACAACCTCTGTTGATGGGTTAAGAATAAGCTCATGTACTCAGCCACAAGGTCATGGAATTCACAAGGAAATCTTGCATCTGCCTCTTTTTCACAAGCAACCTTTTGACTAGTATCTTCTTGGCTAGGGAAGCCACAAACACTACTTGTTTGTTTTCCTTCTTCACATATGGGCGAGGAAGGGGAGGGTGACTTCTCTTCTTTGAGGACTTTAGGCTTAAAGAAATTTGGATCTAAAATCCCTTCCCCTTATTATCTAGCTTGAGAGGCTCTTCGAAGGAAGTTCCTTCATTTTGGTCATGTCCCATCGATGTCTTCCTAGATGACCGAAGATACCTTCTCTTGTGCAACTGAGCCATTATGAAATCGAAGAATTGCTTGCAGAAATCATCCACCCCATCATCATTTAGCATTACATCAAGCTCATCCTCCTCTTCTTCATGTGCCCTGGCTTCTTGTTCTTCATAAAAAAAAGTGGAATATTATCGTTGAAGGTTTATATTTTTTAACTCTAGTTTTATCAATCTATATAAGGAGCTCTTTATTGAGCTTTTCATCTCTTCGATTGTCTCTTCCATTTCTTCAAAAATGTAGTTGATAGAGTGTTTACAATTAATATCTAGACAATGGAGTCGATAGGGTGTTTATAATGAAATTGATAGTGGAGTCAACAAGGTGAGAGATATTCAAACCACACATCCCTTGCTCACCTAACAGAAGAAATGTAAAATTTTGTCGTACACGAGGAAAAATATTCGAATTCGTTCCCCGATAATGGCACAAAAAAAATTTTTATCGCTTCAAATCGCACCAGAAGCACGAGCACTGCAAGGGAGATAGAAAGCCTCCTAGAGACAACCTCTGGGTTGATTGTAGACTAGTGCATAAAACATCTTAAAGAGAGGAGTGCTTAAGAGATAATATGTGAGGGGTTTTCAGCACTCCAATTTTCATGTAAAAAATGTGATAGGATGGGCTTGGCTCAATAAGCCTTCACTGAGGTAGTTTCAAGCCAACACATGGATCCAAATGTTGAGAGTATATTGGAGAAACATCATAGAGAAATGGCCTCTTCCTCTTGTGGCTAACACACAACAAAGAGATAGCTTAAACTGAAGTTGTAGATATGGTTTTAGACGAGGAGAGGAGGGAGGGAAATAGATGCATAGGGCTCTAACAAAAAGAATCCTAAGGAGGAATGTTCCAGTAGAAATATGGAATTTGATGTATAGGGATGTAAACAACACAGAATCCTAAGCAAATATTTTCCAATACAAATATGGCAGAGGGAGGAGGTGGAGTGATAGAAACAATGGGGTGCAAAAAAAGGTTTCAAACAAAACATGACATGTGTATTGTTATCTACCAAAAGCTAACGTAGATTTGGGCTAACCCAGGTCCTACAAGTTAATCAAATACACAAGTACATTTGTAATTTTACAGGTACTGCAATGCTAGTGAATAACAGAATTAGGTATATGATAACAAAAATAATGTCTTCTATTGAGAGGCTAAGATAAATCCAGATATTAGAGAGGAACCAAATGCATTCATTATATTGTTTCAAATGAGGAAAAAAAAAATGAGATGGGATTACCAAGAGAAACATTCTGCACATTAATCATGCTTGGAATAAAAAATGAAATTCCATTTATCTTAAAGGGTCTAAATAAGGAGACAATAAATTTAGTACGATATCATTGAAGCCCCCATTATAAACAAATTGAACTAAAATGTCTTCTCAGAATCAAACCCTACGGGTGAGAAATTCTAGAACCATGCTCCCATATAATGTTTCTTTCCCCTATTTATCTAAAGAGGGGAGGAGCTTGGGTTACAATTAAAACAAATATCTTGGCCTCAACTCCAGCTGTTTTCTAGACTAGCTGTCTCGGCCAGTGTAAGTCTCTGTTGCCCAAATATTACCATCAAGATCTGCTCCCTTTCTTGGAAATAACAAAATACAAAAAATAATAAGAAACAGGAGGAACATGGAGGAAGAGGTCCTTTTCGGTTCCTGTGAAGGCTTCTTATCAAGGCATGTCTTTGTCATCATGCGCTTTTCTACTGCTAAGAAGGTTCACTATCCATTCCTCGTTAAATTCCTTCGGTGCTGACTCTCGATGTGTGCTATGAGAGGGCCTTATCTTGAATTTTCCCATACCTGGCTCGAATGCTCCATACTTCCATTCAACAACCCAGCTTCCAACCCATACGTCCTTTAAAGCTCTGCGCAATCCTTTTTGGCGCTCTGATACACCTAGGGATGCATTTTATGATGTAACAAGTAGTATGTCGGGTGCAAGCATTTAAAACATAAATAAGACAAAACATGCGAGTTTTGACTTCGCTTTAAGCCCTCATGATTTCATCCCCTTTCTACGACTTCCTTAATATGACCGAGGGCTTGAACCAAGTGATTAGCCCTTTAGGCACTGAGGCTTTCCACTACTGTCCAGGGGGGCATTTTCTTTATAACAGAGAAAGCCTTTGATACTTCCTTTACCATGCTGGCCAATATTCTGGATGTGAAATCCTTATAAAATATAACCCATGACATATCGCATCCAGGGGGATCCCTCACATATCGTAATCGTCGGCCAAGGAGCATCAGTGGAGGAATAAGATTTTACTTCGTGTGATCTTCGATCATCGATCTGTGGGGTGACGTCATCATTGCCACATGTCCCGCTGTGAGTGGTGACATTGTCACTCTGAAATGGCCCTATAGGATCCCTAGAAATTCCAAGGCTGAGTGACATGTGTCCCCCGTGTGGCCACGTCACCTTCCATACTACCACGTGGAGGAGAGAGAAAGGGTCTTCCCGGCCTTGGTTTTTCCATGCATTTCCTTTGTAAATCTTTTTCATCCTCCCCCGATGCTTTTACACTGGACAAATCAGTGATATCTCATGATGTTGCAGGACTATGGGTAGTCTATCATGTGACCCCTAGAGGAGAGAGAAAGAGGAGGCAACCTACCCTTGGTTTTTCAATCATTTTCAGTTTAAATCAGCCTCTTCCATCCCTGGTGGTTTGAAACTATCAGTGTGTTTTCCCCTTGCAATTCCTTAAGGATGGCCCATCAAGTATTGTCGGGGCCATGTGGGACTGCAAGACTGCGAGATAGGAGGACTGCAGGACTATGTGATCATAGTACTACAGGACCTACGGGACTGCTAGAATGCTGGATCACGGGATTGCAGGAATGCGGGATTGCGGGACTACGTGATTGTGGGACTCTATGACTACGGGAATGCGAGATGCGATATGGCCAATATGTAGGATTGCAAGAATGTAGGATTTGTTCTGCTCAAGGCTCTCCAATGTTCTCCTATATTTCATTTCAAGGAAATAGAACCCCCATCTTCTAAATACTCTAAGTTCTAATCTAGAAGTCCATTTGTGGACTTCTATATATCATTTGAAAGCTTATCATGAGCATTATGCAGTGGAGAGGGTCTGATTTGACTATAAGAGCTTCAGTGGCTTGGGAAATGACTTCAAGCTTCACTTCTTTTCTACACTCTAGTGAACTAATAACCTTCTAAAGTAGTGAGTGACAGTAGGGACCAAAGAATCCTAATGATCCTTTTAGCTCAGATGTATCTTAATAAGCAACTTCTCATTATCAAAAAATAGTAGTCTCATACATTACATGAAAATTAACAATGAAAATGTCAAGCCCTGGGATTAATATCTACTCTTAGTTAAATAAAAAATTTGAATCCTAATGATCCTTTTAGCTCATTTATTTACAAGAAAGGGTAGGTGATAGAAACTCCCATGAAAACGGGAATGATTCCCTCCTTGATCTCAAAAATTGTGGATCTTATCCTTGCTGCGCTTCTCATGCACTTGAAATTACTCGACTGTCAGTGAATTCAAGCTTTTGAGTGAGGATTTGGTGATCTCAAGCCAAGTTAGAGATTTAAGGAGGTGGACAAGCCCCCTTAGATTCCCTCTTAGTTTTCTTCATCAAGCACCTGCATAGTAAATGCCTAAAAAATGCTTCTTTTTCTTGTAATTTAGTCACATTAAGACATGTACTATGAAAAACACCTTTTACTCTTCTTATTGAGCATATTATAACAAAAAATGTGAATTAATGTGAGAAAAGGATAGCTTTAAGGTTGGAGTATAGCATAATTAACTTTAAGATATACCTATTGATGAGACACATCATCACCCTCCTGTTGAATATGTTTCTCATACTATGAGAAACTTATTCATTCATATGAAGCTCATTCATCACCTTGGCAGCCTCTCTCACATCCTAAGGCACCTTAGTTGGTGTGCCTTCCTATCGATAAAAGCCTGCATTTTCCTCTATATCTATCCATACCTTTTGTTTCTTTGCCTGGTTCCCTTCTTCTTGTATGCAAAACAAGAAAGTTAGATTGTGTTTGAGTCCTATCCATTTTATTTTCAGTCTTTGCATGATTCTTTTATACAATGGGGTTCTTTCCAAGGAATTCCTTATCTTTTAAGGAGAATGATACTCTTTGATTTGTAGACTGGGGGGTAAGGCGTGACATATTCTCTGACAAGAATGTAGAATCTTTGTTCCTGACATCCTAAAATTGTTCTCAAAAGGTAGAATAGTTTTATCTTGGGTTTCTATTTATCTAGGTAGGATAAGAGGCAATAAGGTTATGATTGTTGATGACAACCTTAGGTCTTACTAGCTTTGCTCCGATATATAAGGGTTCCTTCTCTTCTTTTGTCATCACCTTTTTCACTTCCTCAACCACTGCCTCTTGATGAGTCAACCAAGATGCTAATGACATTAGTTTCATGTCTCCCAATCTTGAATTGGGATCGCATAAATTCATATCTGCTAGAATGAAATTGTGCATAGAGAATTCAACTACCTTTCCCTATCTTCCTGATACTAGCTTATTTGCAAAACTCAATAAATTGATTGTGGTGTTTAAAAGGAGAATATCCATACTGTTGTAGTGTCTCAATTTGGAATTGAATCCATTGTTCCTTAAGAAAAATAAGATAGGATTTTGATGGTTTCCTGCACTGTATCATTTCCATAGAGAGACTTGACATAGTGACAAGTTGTGTTTTTTATATTGTTGTTTCACTCTCAACCTTATGTTTTCAATCTATAGATTCTCCCTCATAATTGAGTCTCTTAATCTCAAATCACTCAACTCTTTGCTCATTTCAATGAATTTATCCTCCATGAGGCCCACATCTTCAACATTCTTAGATTTGGCAATTTACATCCACCCATATGTTTTGCCTCTCTCTATTTCCAACTCATAGAGGTGTGGGACAACAAACGTTTCAAGTATGATACTTCCTCCCTCAGTAAATTTGTAATAGGTCCCTAAGATGGGTTGTGGATGAGGTTCTTGAGGCTCTTAGAGTCCTTTTTCATTTTCTTTTAAGGTGGTTGCTCCTTCCAATAGTTTATTTTTCTTCTCCTATAGAATTTCCTATTTCTCATGTAGTTGCCCCTGTCTCTCCTATAGCTCCTCCTTTTCTACTTTCTCAAGGGAAAATTATGTTTTAGGTTTCTTAAAGGTTACTGCCCTCGTGGTGGGACTTCTATCATATGCCACAGTTCGTTTTATTTTTCCCTTAGGAGAGGTAATCTCCTCAATTTTTTGTTCATTAGGCCCTACTTCTCTCTTTTTACTAGGTGACTCCTGAATAGTGATAGGGACCTCTGAAGGAGGTTGTGATTTCCCCTGCCTAACCCTGGTGCTCTTCCTTTTCTTTGTAATATAGGGGACCTTTCCTCGATAGCCTCCTTTTGGGATTGAAAGGTGTGATCAATGTGGCCAATGCGATAGCCACTTCTTTCTATGAATTTCATAGAGAAGGACTTCTATGATGACCTTGCTTCTTTTTTCCTTGGGGTTTAGAAGTCTTCTCAGGGCTTCCTTTTTATTCTACTTATTTTTATTCTTCTTCCTTCTTAAGCTTTGTTTCTTCTTCCTCTGTTCTTCAAACCTCTTCTTTTTTTGTTTTTCCTACCCTATCTCAAGTTCTAGAGGCTTGTGTTTCTCTAGGTGTTTTGGCTTTGGTTTCAATGAATATCTCTATGTCCATGTCCACAAAACCAGTCCAGAGGACAAGGTTCCTTAAGTGGTTCAAATAATCCATCAAAATTAACTTGATGAGGCCATGGTGGGCTATGTGTTGATGCTTTCGTTCCCCCAACTTCTGGCACGTTTCAATGATTGAGTGTAGGAGGAAATGCGGAACACCAATTCTTTAAGGGAGAGGTAATTTTTCTTTGAATATTAACTCATGAAGTAACAAAAAATGATAGGCATATACCACACTCAACCTCCCTTCACAACATATATAGTTGAGGATGTGGTAAGCCACCTCATCTTAGGGTTATGGTAAGATTTCTCTTCTTAGTTCATTCTTATATTCTATGAGCTTCTCTCTCTGAATGAAGAAGCTCTTCTTGGTTGTAACACTTACTTCCTTCTCCTCCTTGCTCTATCAAACTACCAAGGGTAAGATGGTCACTCTACTTATGGTTTCATGACTTAAGGAGACAGATAATCCTGTGACAATAGTAGTGGCACTATTTTCCCCTTGAGGATGAAATTCCATGGAAAATTCATTAGTGATCATATCATCATCATATCCTTTTAGCAGTTCAAAGAAACCCAACCATTAATGTCGTTTGAACATGTTCACTACAAGAGGGTGTTGGTGAATCCTCTTAGTGTATGTGGGTTATATTATATTAAATCCTCTACCCATTTCTTATATTGCTCCTCCTTGGTGTTACTTATAGATAGAATTCATTTTTTTAAAGCAATCTCAGTTGTGGAAACAATGTTAAACTCATTTTTATTAGTGAGGGAGAACGATGTTAGAATTGATATCAAACAAACTCTTCTTCTCTGCTTCTATCCACAAAAAATTCTAGAAAGACCTCCTAATTCTTAATTATCTATTACATGCTATCAATTTAAGTATAATTCTCATGCAAGTGTATGGAAAACAAGGAAAGAGGATGTCACTTACTTCTTTTCAAAATAGCTATATATGTGCATGAGAGTTTGGAAACAATTTCAGGTCACTATGACTCCCTTTCACCCTTCAATTCCTCTTGTAGTTCCTTCTCAACCCCCTTGTAGCATCTTAGACCTTCCTATAGCTTCCTCCTATAGCACCTGCAAACAAGGTTCGAAACTTCTTGGTGTCATCCTAAGTGGTATGATAGAAATAGCTCATCCTTATTGTAATTTATTTTTTTGGAATTGAGAAATGGTGCAAATTAAGTCAAACCAAGTATATAATATGTTATATGTGGTAAAGGATCAGAGTGCTTTGGTGACATGGCATATACACGAGTTTCATTTTCTAGACCGTTGTCACCACTCCTTGCAATCATTTCCCCTCCTTGTGATTATCACCCGACTCCTTGTGAGCTCCACCACACTTTTATTTGACATCTCCATGTTGCATGGGTGACTAACACAAACTTAAGTTTACTAGCCGAAGGTAGCCAATTTCACTAGCCACCTCCCAACTATTAAAACTCCTTTCTCTACCATTAACAAATTTTAGCATTTTTTTCATAGTGAAGAGGTAAGTGTTGTGATACCTAATCCTACTTGTGGATTGAACTGCTAGAGATGGTTGCATGCTAGAGTTGGGCCTCATAACATCATTATCTCTAAGGGAGTTAATTCTTTTGCTTGATTTTGTGCATGTCTTCATAAATTGATGATATCCTAACTAATAACTTTGCTATGTGTGCAGGTGGTTTCCTTATGTCCAAGCTTACTATTCCTGGTGCTGGAGTGCCTTCCTGAGGATGATGTGTCTCCTATCTATTGCAGATATGACTCCAAGATGATATTTGTGAGTGAAAAGAAATAAGTTTAGGGAGTCCTGTCATAACTACACAAGTTTCTACAGGAGGAGTTTCCTTCATGTAACAATCATTTAATCCTCCCTTCAGGTATTTATCTTTCATTCCAGGGTTGAGGGGAAGTGATGAAAATCATGAGAACGAATTAGGATCATGAGGAAGTGGTATAGGTGTTAGAAGAACATAAAATGAGGATTTATATTTTCTATTTGGATGCATGACAAAATGCGAATTTTTAGCAATTTATTTTTTAATGAGGTGTATGAGTGATGGAGTTGACATTGGAGGACCCCCCGCCCTTAACATCTCCTAGAAACAACATGGCCTTTTGGTCTCCTTTTCCATTGGATAGACCTCCTATACCCTCACTGAATCCTCCTATAGCATTATAGGTCCTTTTCTAGCATTACGGGCCCTTCTTGTAGCATCACAACCGAGGAGGTAAAATTGGAGTATGTTTTTGATTAGATGATGGAGAGGGGTGGGGATGGGAGTGGAGAGTGTGGAAATGAGGTGTATGGATGGAATCATGGAGGGAGATTTGTAGATCTAGCCCTGTAGCCATAATTTTGCCAACGTTATGGAGTCCTACAAAAGAAAAATGTTAGTAAAATTTGTGAACTTCCTCTTTGTGCTTCTCTTTTCTCTCTCTCTCTCTCTCTCTCTCTCTCTCTCTCTCTCTCTCTCTCTTTTTAGAAAAGCAAGTTTCCTCTGTAGGGGTTTTCAACTTGCATGCTTGCTCTACATGCTCACCTTGGGATCTTTTATTTTTATTTTATTTTTTCTTTGCTCCTGGGTTGCCTCAAATAGGATTTCAACTCAAGAGTGTGTCCTAGATACCTCATGGAGGTTTTCACCTAGTTATTATTATTATTATTATTATTATTATTATTATTTTGGTGGATTAAGGCCCTATGAGCCTCCCAATCACATTTAACTCTCTGTTGACTAAATTGACAAATTATTCCTTCGACAAAGGTTTCCTGAACAATTTCAATCTATGACCATTGACCAGTAAGGGAATCCCTTCCTCATCAATGGTTTTGATTTGGATAGGCCCATTATGATGACACTTCTCTACTAGATAGGGACCCAGCCATCTTTCCATCAACTTCCCCTTGAAATCCTTGAATCTGGAATTGTACACAGGGTCCAATATCCTTCTTAGAAAGTCCTTTCTCTGATGTGCTTATCATGCCAAATATTCCTTTATAGTTGCATTACCTCATTAAGTAAGAGAGAATTCATTATAAATTCATCTAGACCATTGAGTTGGAGAGACCTTTTCTTTTGTGTTGAAGTGAGATCCAAGTCTAACTGGGATGTTATTCTCAAGGTGTTGTACTAAAATTCAATGGACAATAGGGCCTTCTTCCGATAGAACTCAAAGGGAGTGAATCCAGTGGTTGTCTTCCAAGTGGTATTGTAGGCCCAAGTAGCTTCCACAAGTTTGTATACACAATATTTTCTGTTGCTACCAACATTTGTAAGAATGTTCTCCAATGCTCTATTAGTGATTTCCACCTACCCATTTTATTGAGGGTGATAGGAAGTAGATGTCATGTGCTTGATTTGGTCCTACTTCATAAGGTCTTTAATCAAACTTGATGTAAATTGTGCTCCTTGATAAATGACTAATTCCCTTGGAAAACCAAATTTGTAGAAGATATTATCCCTCAGAAATTCATCCACCTTCTTCTCAGTTGCTGCTTTTACTTCTTTTGTTTCATCCCATTTGGTCAAGTCAAGAGTTATTACAATGATATACCTTTTCTGTCATGATGGGGGATCAATAGGCCTAATGAAATCCATGCCCCTCTTTTTAAAGGGCTCTAAAGTCACTGGAGGTTGTAAGGAAATCTCATCAATGTTGGCTTACCCATCCTTTGACATTAATCACACAAGGTTGTGTCTCTCCTTTCATCCTGGTGTAAACTAGGCCCTAATTGTAGAACTTTGAAGGTTTTCCTCTTAGTAGAAAAGTGGACCCCATAGGGCCCATCATGGAATGCTTAGAGGATGTCAAAGACCCATTATTCCCTCACACATATTATTAGGATCTGATCTAACCCCAATCTAAAAAGGTTTCCCCCAATCAAGGTGAATGGGGCACTCTTCCTTACAATCTTGCTTTTCTCCTTGGAGGATAGTTTAGGAGGGAACCTCCCATCAACCAAATAGTTGGCTATATAAGAAAACCAAGGATAAAGCACCAAGATGGCAAAGAGATGTTCATCTAGAAGTTGATCATCCATCATTTCTTCCTTCCTTGTAGGTAGAGTGAGTCCTAACAAGAAATCTGCAACCACGTTCTCCTTACCTGGTTTACGAACAATATTCAAATCAAATTTTTGTAATAAAAATAACCATCTAAATATACTAGCATTAACACCATGTTCATTCATTAAATACTTAATGGCTACATTATCAATGTGAACCAAATTTTAATAACCAGTGATATAATCCATAAACTTGTTTATAGAATGTACTACAACTAAGAGTTATTTTTTAGTGAAAGTATAATTCAACTAAGCTTTAGACAAATTCTTACTAATGAAATAGAAAACATAAGGAAATTTGTCTTCCACTTGTCCGAAGGAATCCCCTAAATCTTTGTCTAATGAATTTGTGTGTATATGAAAAGGTAATGCCCCCTTGGGACCCCTAAGGATTGGTATAATGGTAAGCTTTTCTTTTAGTATTTCAAAGGATTCTTTACAATTTCTTGTCCAACAAAAATCTAAATCTTTAGACAGTAGACCAAACAAGTGTGAAGCTAGTTTCTTAAAATCTTTAATGAACCTTCTATAATACCTAGCTAATCCAAGGAAACTCCAGACATCTGTTTGATTTTGAGGGATAGGGACCCTTTTGATGATGGCAATATTGTTTGGGACAACCTATATTCCCTCCTTGGATATAGAATGGCCAAGCACAATTCCTACATTCATAAAAAAATCATGTTTCTGAGAGCTCAATGAGAGGTTCATTTCAATACATTTCTTCAAGACTTTGTGCATATTGGAGAGAGCTTCATGGAAGTCACATCCATAAGGAGTTAAATAATTCATGTATATCTCAACAGAGTCATGAACATGTTTAACAAAAATAATCAAAAATATCCTCTGAAAAGTAGCAGGGGCATTGCACAAACCAAATAGAATAACTCTTTAGGAAAACGTACCCCACAAACATGTCAATGCGGTTTTATCATGTTCTTAAGGGTTGATATGGATTTGATTGTATCCACTAAATCCATCCAGGAAGGAGAAGAATGTATTTCCTACAAGGCCATATGGGACATTGTCAATGAAGGGCAAAGGAAAATGGTCCTTATTTGTAGCCTTGTTAAGTTCCTAGTAATCAACATAGATTCTCCACTTACCATTCTTATTGGGAACTAAAACAAGAGGTGACTCCCACTCACTATCTATAATGGGGTATATGAACCCTGCATCCAGTAGATTTTGTAATTATTCTTCCACAATGTCCTTAAGAGATGGGTTCATCCTTCTCTAGGGTTGGCGCATAGGCTTGCATCCCTCTTTGATGTAAATATGGTGAGTACAAACTGAGGGATGCACATGTTTCATTTCCTTATAATCCAAAGAAAAAGCATCAAGGTGTTGCCTCAATACATTACGCAATTGTTCTTCATGTTTGGCCGAGAGAGGGGTTGATCTTTAAAGTTATGGATAAGCCAAACTATACAATATTGGCATGTTCTAGAGTTGAGTCAACATAGCACAGGCCTGTCTAAGGACTACTCCCATATTCTTTTATCAACTCCTCAATTGGTATGGGAGTGGGAGGATGATTATGAAGGATATGGTAAATTAGGTCATCTTCTTCAATCTGTCCCCCTCCTATAATAGTATCTAGAGTGCAGAATCGGTAAGGGGTTGTATGATACAATTCATCCTCTTCCTAATCCTCTAACCATATGGGTAAATCATGTTCAATAGAAGGTTGATCAGGAGAAAACAACACAAGTTGTTTGGAAAATGTCCATTCTTTATAGTCATGTTCCTAACCCTACAACTAATGTAGACATCAACAATGGCCAACCGAGGTCTTCCTAAGATGAGAGGGTAGCCATTAAACTTGGTTATGTGTTAGACGACCAGGAAATCAGTAGGGTACTCCTAGTAGTCAATGGAGACCATGACATTCTTAATAATTTCCTCAGGGGCTACTGTGGTTCTATCTACAAACTGAAACACTGTGGTCGTATTTCTCAAAACCCATTGGATATTGAGCTTCAACATGGTTTTCCTAATCATCACACTGATTGTAGCCCCAAGATCAATTAGGGTATTAGGACCGTAATTACATCAATGTGCACATCCACTACTAGGCTACCGTGGTTTAGGTATTTTTGGGAGATCACCCACCCAAGAATTAGGTCACATAGTTGTCCAACAACATTGATTGTGGGGGTATCTCTCCTTCTTCTCCGAGGGCTTTTAAAACATTTTTCTTTAATAAGCCTATTGTAGATGGGAACATATTTAATGGCCTAGAGAAGGGGTATCTTGATAGCCAAATTCTTCAATTCTCCTAGAAGTTCAACCTCTTCTGCGGTGTGCTCCTTAGGGTGGACCAACTTTTTAGGGTAGGGAAGTGCATTGAATTGAGGGGCACTCTCTCCCTTCTCTTATTCAATATTTTCAGATGGAGAAGGTGGGTGATTTTTTGGGAGCACCTTCCTAGACCGAAGATTGATCTCTTGGATTTCCACAACATAAGAGAGATCATGTCTCCCCACACTAGACCTGTTGTGCCTACTTATTATTCGGGATCTGATTAGGTTGAAAATGAATTTAAGGTTGCTTAGGTGGAGTAGGATGAGTTAGCCTTGTTTGAGGTTAGGGTGGAGGCAGTAAAGAAGGTGGTTGGTTTGTTTGAGGCCTTGACCCTTCTGAGGGGTTTCCCCATTAGGAATATTGGGGTGGATATGGCTGAAAAGGATTGTTGACAGGTTGAGGAAGGTATGGAAGATCATAAGGCCAAGGAGGAAGTGTGGACCATGATGGATGGGTGCAAGGGTACCAAGGCTTAAAAGGTACATTTTGATTTGAATTTTAGTGAGGATAATGTGTGCCTTGCGTGCCTTGTTAATATGGACGAGGTATTGATCGCCTCCTTTGGTTAATGAAACACAATTGTTCTGACCCATTATCTACTCATCCCTGGTATACATCTTTTAGGCATGGTAGAGAGGGACATTTTTATGTTGCATGATTCTCTTCACACACTAGGAAGACTTCCATAACATTTAGTGGGAATTCATTCCTAGGATGTTTTTTAGTACATCGAGGGCATAAAATAGCTACTGCCCTTTCTGCTTCCTCTTGTTTCCTTTTGATTTTCATAGTATCCATTTGCAAAGAAAATGTGTGCAACATTTGACTCTGGAAATTATCCAACATATTTCCTATTTCACGCTTGATGGATGTTGTGGAGGGAGAGGAAATGAACAAGTTTTGGCTAGACCTACCCTTCTTCTTAACAAGCCTAGAATAATTCTTGAATATAGTTTTGATGTCATGATAAGGTAATTAGTATATATCTCCTCCAAATAGCATGTTGAGGGTTTCCATTACATATTCCTTAATCCCTCAGAGAAGAACTAGCTTGAGTGACTCAGCATCAAGGGTATAGTTGGCCCTCCTATAATTGAGTTGAAACATTTCCTCATAGTCTTCCAAAGATTCATCAGGTCCAAGGGTCATCCTAGATATTTTCTCCTTCGTTTCTTTGAAACTACACTAATCCCAGTATATATCATTGAATGTTTGTTGCATTTGGGCCCAGGTAGTGATGATGCATCTATGTAGACTCATAAACTAGCTCAAGGCTGCATCTTTGAGGTTAGAAGAAAACAACTTCAACTTCTGCTCATCAGAGGCATAGTCATAGGTCCTACAGACAACAACTAACTCCAACATGAGGGTGTTAGGATCTTGAGAGGTTAGGCCATGGAAATTTGGAAGGGGAGCAGGCCTTATATGTTTCATACTAGCTTCTCCATTAGTTAATCAGAGAGGGAAGAACTCATTGCTCTTGTTTTCAACCATGGTTTGGGTAGGTGAGATGGGTTCTTCTTCTTCCCCAATAGGTTCTTCCAAAATTTCAAGTTGCTTGCCTAGAGGGTCTTCTAACTCCCCTATAGTTAGAGAGGGAAATTCATAGTCACCAAAGAAGAATGAAGGTTGACTACTTGAGGGTGTGGAGGTTTTTGGTAAGAATTTTTCTTGGTTATCCCTACTCCTACGAGGCATGAAAGATTTTTTTTTGAACTTTTCACTTTTTTCAAAGTAATAAAACTGATGCAAAATAGAAAAATATGATCAAGAAAAAACAACACCTACTTAGACATGTCCTCGGAATTGACACCAAAAAGTGTCTAGCGCTAGTATTGCACCAAGAGTGTTATAACTCCCAAGGGTTCCTCAACTTAAATGATCAACCTGAGGTTCGTAGAAACTTAGAGGTGACAATGCTATACGAATAGTAAGTTATGTTCTACTCATGCCACCCTCAATCATGACATCAGATTAAGGTGTTCAGAGAGCATTCCTCCAACTTAACTATAGTGAATGCTTGTTGATGAAAGCACAATTGAAAATTGATTCTTAACTATGAAAATGAAAATGTCATGTGTTCAACTTGTAGATGCTAATTAACATTACATGAAAGAGAAAGGGCTAATCTACATGAAAAATTAAAGCTACCCTATATTTCATAATTCATCGACTCGGTAACCTATTTGGATATATCATTTATCTAATTCACATTTTCCTGAAAATCTGAAATCTAACTTGTATCATGTTTGTGAATGAAAAATACTAATTCTACTGTATTTTGGAGTGAGGAAAATAAGTGGTTGAAGTGGTCTAGGAGCTTCTCTTGATCATCAAATAACAACTTGGGGCCAATATTCATCTTGATTTAGCTAAGTCTCTAGTGGGGAGAAAAATAGGTTGAGGAACATGGTGCTACACGCCGGCTAAATATATTGGTACATGAGGTCTTGTATTTCTACAGGATGACTTGTATTACTACATGAGGGGTTCCAAGAGCCTTCTTATGGTGGAAATGGTATCTTGAGGGCATGAAGATGTGGACAAAGGTAGGAGGGAGTGAAGTAAGGTTGGGGAAGCCTCCTACCCAAGCCTAGCACACCTCGGGGGTCTTTCTTGCACCAATATGATTGCCCACGGTGTCCTTAATTGTCTAAACAGAGTGATTGTGGAAATTGAGTTTTGGGAGCAGAATTGAAGGGTGTAAGGAGAAGATGGACAAGTCCAAGTGGAGATGAAAGATGTACCATCCCTCGTAGATCAACACAACCCTACAACTCACAACATGCATGCATCAGTTGATCGTTAACGCAATGATATAAACTATGATCAAAAAGATCTATTCTATGCAACAACACTATTCTAACCATTGAACTAACTCTTAAGTTCAAAAAAGTAAATACGAAGAAGGACAAATAACATCTATTTGTTTCCAAAAAATTATAAACAAAATGTTTTTAGACTAAGATTGTAAATATTTCCAAGCATTCTCCCACAAAAGAGGTGGTAAGGATGCCTTTAATAACACGTTTTTATAGTTTAACATCTACTGCAATAAAATAAAGACATTAAATGATTTAAAATAAGAACAATACGTAAATATAAAGAGGTACCAAAGCCTATAGGTTGGGTCCAAACCTAAGGATTTCATCCCTCTAAAACTAGCTCAGATGCAACTTAATAACTAACTTATCATTATTGGAAAATAGTCTCATGGATCACATGAAATTTAACAATGACAATGTCAAGCCCTAAGCTCAATAGCTACTCCTAGCTAAATAAAAAATTCAAATCCTAATGAGCCTTTCACCTCATTTATTTATACAAACTAGCTGAGGTGCAACTTAATAACTAACTTATCATTATTGGAAAATAGTAGTCTCATAGATCACATGAAATTTAACAATGACAATGTCAAGCCCTAAGCTCAATAGCTACTCCTAGCTAAATAAAAAATTCGAATCCTAATGAGCCTTTCACCTCATTTATTTATACAAAAGGGTATCTCATTGTATCTCCCTTGATATCAAGGTGAGTTAGAGAGTTAAGGAGGTGGACAAGCCTCCATAAATTCCCTCGTGGTTGTCTTCATCCAACCCTTACATAGTAAATGCCTCAAAAATGCCTATTTTTCCTACAATTTAATCACATTATGTCACATACTATGACAAACACCTTTTACTCTTCTTACTAAGGATATTATAACAAAAAATGTGAATTAATGTGAGAAAGGGGTAGTTTTAATAGCATAATGAACTTCAAGATATACCTATTGATAGGACTCATGAGAAGAAAAGGACCCAATCCGTGACAAATTTTCCTTATTAAGCATCCAACAACATTTCTACCAAATTGTCCTTCACTCAATAACTATCTCACAATTTGACAATTTGGTAAAGGAATTAGAAACACAAGTATTAAGGATGCATTTTGATTAATTTAAGGTGGGGCATTCTATTTTTTTGAATGCCATTAAATAAATTTTATTAGAATGAACAAATTTATCAAATTAAGAGCACAAATTTTTTGTTAAAATTTCATTTGGCCACACAGAGATATATTTACAAAAGCTAACTTCTTTGTGAGTTTAGAATTGAGACGGGCCAAATACTTGTTCCCAAGTAGAAATTGTTGGGGGCAAATAGATTTAGAAGGGCCAAGAACTACTCTCTTACTTAATTTAGGACATATTGAATATCTTATTATAGAGATCAGTGATTCATATTTGGATTATTATCCTCCTTCTAGTGGATTGGGGTTTCAGGAGTTTATTTCCATGAATTTTCCAAGAATCCCATCACCCCAGAAATCAAATCACACATGTGAGAGAAGGTCAAATTATTTGTGGCTCTTTTAAGTTTAAGTTCATGTTCATTGATAGTAATTTAAGAGGTTTTCAAGTGCAATTAAATTCATCTAATGAAGGTTGATTCTGGCATTTATAAAGCCTATGGAGTAAACTAAGGTTGATACCATGACTAAAATGCTTGATGAAATCATGAATTGTTGCAGGTTAATACTTCAATGGTGGTCGTTCTCTTCCTAAAGACAAAGATCATCATCAATTAAGAGATCAGACTATTTTTTTGCACATGATCAAGGTATTCATATTTCTAGGCTGTGAGTAATATTTCTATTGAAGTAGAGTTCTCTATTGTCCTTTGGACAAGATCTTTATTTCCTAGAAGCATGAGTTGCTCTCGACTCGGGTGTAGCTATAGAGATAAAGGAGTCTGAACTCATTATAATGTTGGTTGTGTTGCTATCCTTGGATCTAGATGTTATTTATCGTAATAATTTAAAAAAGTCATATATAATGATGATGGTGGTGGTTAACGTCCACTGAGACCAAGACCTATAATTTTCTTACTTCTTAATTGTCTAGCTTCTCGTCTTTCTTGGGGAGATTGGTGTTGTATCTTTCTTTCTTTTCTATATGATCTTCCAACTTCCTTTATCTTGCATCTCCTTCATCTCTTCTGGTTCTTGGGACATCTCTTATGGTTCTTGGGCCATTGGTGTGTCTTAGCTTCGCTATCTCTTGTGTTTGTCTTTTTGAAGATAGTCTGAGATTTATTTTGTGTGGTATTGTAATCTTCATTTAACAGCAAAGCAAATCTCCGAGACGAGTTCACTTTTTTGCTCTTGGGCGTGGATTTCCCCTTCTTTGTCTTGATAGTTGTTTCTTTCTTGCCAGATTTCTTGTGATTCAGAGTTTTCCCCTTCTTTGTCTTGATAGTTGTTTCTTTCTTGCCAGATTTCTTGTGATTCAGAGTTTTCTCGCGAGTATTCTTCCTTGATGACAGTTTCACAGTGTAATGTAGATTTCTGGTGATTCTTTCTAACAAAATTTTTTTGGGAGGCTTTTGGGCAATTTTTCGCTAGATGGCCACATCTTAAAAAGAAAAATTCCCAATTGCATTTCCAATGGCTTTTAGAGAGAGATGCAAGGGTAGGTTTGGCAATCTCACCCAAACTCGTCTATTGTTGAGGGATCGAATAATGGGTTCCATGGCGTCATCAATAGCCGAGATCGAATAATGGGTTCCATGGCGTCATCAATAGCCGTGAGTTTTCCCAAAACCAAGGCAAGAATCTAGAATGCATTGTGTGCTTTTAGGGTTTTCAATTTCATCATAACCTACGAGATTCAACTGTGGAGAGTTGTGAGGTGCTGCCAAAAACCATTGAACCACAGATTAGGACACTTTGAGAAAACTTCAAATCCTTTGGACCAGATGGACCAGGTGGATAGTGGGAGCTGGATCTTGCCCCCACGCCGGAACTGAACCAGCGCCTATTTTGGCGAAGCTTGCAGCCATTTGGCAAAGCCTATTCCAAGCTTATGTGGATAGTGGGAGCTTGGCTTCAATGATGATATGGGCAGGATCTTGCCCCCAGGCCGAAGGAACTGAACCAGCGCCTATTTTGGCGAAGCTTGCAGCCATTTGGCAAATCCTATTCCAAGCTTATGTATGCCTCTGCAGCTCCATTTGGATCAAAGCCTATTCCCAAACTTATATATGCCTTTATGGAAGAATGAAAAAGCCCCGCAAAAGAATGCCAACCAAAATAGCCCTTTAAACCACATTCTTAAAAAAAGAGAAGAAAAGAAAGAAAAAAGAAAAGCATAGCATTCAATTGTTGTCACTCAGGCTCAGCTCTCTGATATGCAAAGCCTCAGAGGCGTGCAACCCTCGTTCTCTTCGTTCGGGGATGCGAAGTTTACAAAACACAACTGGATTTGAAGCCAGTCCACGGCAGTAGATCTATTGGAAATCGCAGAACCTCGTTTTCGTGAAAAAATAAATAAGGCCGTCTGGAAGAGTTTGAAATCTGAAGTACGGCAGAGAGGCCGTCTGGAAGAGTTTCAACTCTGAAGTGCCCCAGAGATTTAACGGAGTCCACCGATCAGGATGAGACGAGGCGACTTCGTGAAATTATCTAATAACTCAAACAGTAACCCTAGCAGTAGAAGGTATGAAGCCCGAGATTAATCATTCCGCCAAAGGAATTAGTTCTTTCTACCGGAATTAGTTGTTTCATAAATATAATATGAAATGAGTATGTGATTATTTTGACCTGTAGAATAAATCATGGTATTATAACCCAAAAAAAGTATTTACATATTGTAAATCTCCCAAATAAAATAATATGAATTTTTATAATTAAATATAAATTTATTTAACTAATATATTAATTTTTTTGTAATAATAACAACACTCTCGAGGGTATATTATTTTTTTAATAATAAGAACAACACACTCTCAGGGTAAGGGTAAAGGTGAGAACACTCAAATCATAAACCACTTTCGATAATGATACAGTCAAACCCTAAACCGCTGTCAATAATAGCACACTCAAATCGGAAACCGCTTTTCCCAATTCTCATATTCACAATGTTGTAAAACATAATAATATCAAATAAAACAATGGAATAAATTTTTCACTGCGAATGGTCGCTATGAAATTTGTCGACACCACTCCAATACTATTTATTTTATAAAAAACAACCACCACAATCTTCAAACCTTTTGCCAACCATGAACATGAATTTAGTTTATGAGGCTGAGTTGTCACTTTCAATACTAAACTACTCTGCTCCAATATTAACCTCCCCTGCCACAATTTTGTGGCCCATAGACGTGGTTGATGCTGCCTTTGGCTGGTATCTGGTTTGTCTCTGTGTTCGCTACTGTGTTCGAAGCTGCCTTTGGCTGGTATCTGGGTTCTATCTGTGTTTGAGTGTAAGTTCCATGCGAGCCATCACTTATGTTTTTTAGTCTCATCCGAATCCTCCGTGCACTCTCAGCCGAATCGGTGGCTTCCTGATTATATGAAATACGATGAATTTCAAATATGAAATCTACCATTTTATAGCAAGAAAACACCATGAGAATTTGTGAAATGAATAGCTGGGCAAAGTCACCTTAAGTTGACCCCGAAGAGTCTCCAGCTTATATTCCTGTAAATGGACAAGTAGTACCAGAGCATTACGATCACTGTGGGCTGTAATTATTACCTCTTGTTGGACCGCCTCTCTCAGCTGAGAAATAACAGCAGCAGTTGTCGATTCATTAGATCTCAGCTGCTTGGTGCATTCCCACAGAACTGTCTCTTCTTGAATGAGTTCATCAGATAATTGAACCGACCGCGTAATGTCCAGGCACCCCGCTGATATGATATGAAATAAGATAATAGATCAATAAATAAAATGCTAACTTCACAACAAATTGCAACAGAGGTCACAAGAAGCTAAAGCCAGGTACTCCACAGACTGTGAGGTAGAGGCAGAGTGTTTTTCTCTTTGAAATGTGAAAAAACTATATTTATATTTAGATTATGTGGTTACTTTATTTACCAGTATCTTATAACAGAGTTTTAAAATAGGTTAAAAATCAAAGCAAATATATTGCATAAAGTGAAATATATTTGCACTTATGTAATATGTTTACTAATCAGATCAAATTACTCCTCTTACATTCAATTTAATTAAAAATGGTTTTTTTGGGTTACAAAACTGTGAAACAGTTGGCAAAATGCTGATAACATATAAACATAGATATTAAAATTTATAGTAAAAAAAGCCCTTTCCCGTTTAAAAGCCTCTGAATACATAATATATCAATACAAACATGATGTCGCAGGCATACAAAGAAGTGCGAGATGTATTAGCCCTTATCAATGGGAGAAACTTTAAACTTCAAGATACCATAGGGCTCATGCTACTAGGCAGTCTTCTCCAATATGACTCTGATTTTTCTCATATACTTTTTTAATGAGTTAGCATGATTACTATAGTCAGATATTTATTTTGTTTCTAGTGACAAAAATAAATGTTAATACGAAATTATAGGTTTAAATTTAATAATTATGTATCAAGTTTAAGAAGTTCGGATTTTATTATAAAAAACAAAATAATTATTTGAAAAAACAAAATAACACTTACTTAAAAGCCTATGTTTCACAACAGCTACTACTGGACTGAACTATTTGTGGAGCAGCTTTTTCCTTTCCAGTTTCCTTCTATGCTTAACCCCAAACCAAACCATGAGTTTTAAAAAAAATCATAGTGAATCATAGCTCTTTTTTTTAATTAGTATAAGAGTTTTTTCAGTTTTTTAATTGTGGATGTTAGGTCAACTTCAAGATAAATTATAATTTTTTTTCAATTCTAAATCTGTTTTTGTTTGGATAAAAGTTTGTTTCTATGTAGGGAAACAAGTTAAAAGCTTGAGACACATAGGCATCTAGCCTGAGTGAAAGCAACAACAAGATAATTCTAAATGAAGTAGTTTTCTTTGAATACTATCATGCCTCAACCTGCATTCTAAAATAGCAGCTACCACCTGTTGACACCTAATCCTCAAGGGATGGGTGAACTGGACAGTCATCAAGAAGATGAACTGATCCGTCATATTTATGTATATAAATGTTAGTTAGCTAATGAATAATGCAATCAGTTTTTTCTTCCGCTCATTCATTCTCGAGTTACCCTGGCCTGACATGGTATCAGAGCACAGGTCCGAGAAATAGTTGTAACTCCTACTGTCCTGAGAGCTGCTCAGTCCTGAGCGCTACTCTGACATTGATTCCCTGGCTTTGCTTCTGCCTGGCCTGACTGCACTATAAGCGTTTTCATTCAAGGCGGTATTGCGCTCTCTGACTGCCAGAGACTGCGCATTGTTTTTATGAACGTTTGCTTGAACGCCTGCGTTATTTGTCAGCCCATCTATTGCACTGAATACGGAAATCCTGAGCAGATGCTGGAGCGTTACGAGTTGCTCGTAATAGACTCTCTTTTGCATCTGTGTACTCTAGCTGTATTGTTAGTATTATTGATTTGAATGAGTTTCTACAGTCCATGGCAGGAGCGTCGTTCTACAGTCCATAAGAAAACTGTGGAAAGCTTTATTTCTATCCGTCGAATGTGTGAGCTTAGTGGAGTAATAAACCCTCGGCACTCTGTGCTATCTGAACGGCAAAGTGTTTGCCCTAATGCGAAAATGAAAAGCTGGTCTAGCTCCGGAACACAGCTTCATTAAGATTTTCAAGAATAACTGTGAAGGGTCGTAGAACGGTTAATTTTTTCACCGTTCACAACGTTCTTCGATTTCTCTTTTGATTTCCTTGATCCTTTCGGTTTAATTGTTTGACCGTTCACAACCTCCTTTTCTGATTTCCTTGTGCCTGAGTCTATGTCCAAAGTTTTGACAGATGCGTATTCCAGCTTCCCTTTCTTAGACATAGATGACATTCCAAAGTTGTTTGAAGTTGGTGGAGCCGAAACGGTTTTCTTGTTGTTCCTAAAAATGGTTTTCATGTGATGATTAGACATGGCCTTCTTGGGACGACTAGCCACCGAAGGAATATAGGATTGAAAATGGTTGTAGTTATTTTGTACACGAAGGGTGAACAGATTTAGTTTAGGCTCTCGCAAGGGCGAAAGTTGCCTGAGTGGAAAACATTCGTGATTTTGACCGTTGATGACTTTCTCTATTGATTTCCTGGCGACTTTCTCTGTCAGATTTTGCTGCATCTAAAGTTTGTCGTGGTTTGACTTTAACATATGCATTGTCACAAGAGAATGTCGGCCGTCGAATGTTAGTTCTCATTCTGGTTGAGTCTGCACAAGTTTCTAAGAAGTGCATACATTTGGATTGTATACATGGACTCCTTTGGGACTGGCAGTATGTGTGGCTTTTGAAATCAATGTGTATTGCTACACACTCTTCAGGATAGTCAAATTCCTACTAATTTGTTAGTTTTTTTTAAAGGAATTTGAGAAGAAGGGACTTGTCTGGCTTGTCTACACATCGTTTGTTTCATAGGATTATAGTTTTTAAGACTTGGAGATGCTGATGAAAGGATTTAAAATCATCAGCCTTTGATTTGAATGCCTATGATATTGCACAGTTTTGTTCATTCAAAGCAGTTGTAATATTGCACAGTTTTTTTTTTTTCATTTGAATGGTAATGCTGCTTTGAAAAGTTAAAGCATTAAAGTGATATTGAAGTGAGAAAGTTTTTTTTATCAGCAGAAGTATTTTTTACAGAATGCATTCAATCATTTCTATGGTAGGAATAGTTCTCACTGGCAAGGAGAACTATTCAGAATGGTCTCGGATGGTAAAACACACCCTCATCTACAATGAGTTGTGGAAAGGAGTGTGTGTCGGAGAAGAAGACAAAGACCCTGTGCAGCCTACATCAGATAAAGAACTTGTCATTTGGGAAAACAAGAACAACAAAGCCTATGCATTGATCGCAGCATCTGTAAATGAAGAAGTAAGTCGTCATATTTCATCCTATTCCACTGCCTTTGAAGCTTTACAAAAGTTGAAAGAACTCTATGATTCACATTCTGCACTTGAAGTTGTTCAGCTCATGATTAAACTCTTCACTCTTGAACTGAAAAATAATGATCCTCTCGCTCTTGCATCTGAAATAAAGTCTATATTGCATGATATTAAATCCACTAACGTTGAGCTGGATATTTCACTTATTGCCTTTCTCAAAGCACTCTATCCTACCTACTCCAATTATCTTGAGTCTTTACAAGCAAATGGAAATCTTAAAGACATAACCTTTGAGTCTCTTGTGAAAAAGTTTGCTGAAAGAGAGAAAGCCTTTGGAAAGAAAACAGTCCCTGAATCTTCTTAAGAGACTGTTTGCCTTGCTCATAAAGAAAAGCATCCTGCTCAAGATTCTACAAGAGGAAGAGGTGGACGAAGAGGAAGAGGAAGATACTTCAGAGGCAGGGGGGGCAGACATTCTCAAGCAGAAAAGGCAGATCTGCATTGCATTCACTGCAAACGAAATGGATCACATGATGCTTCTACATGCAAGCTACCATGGGAAAAAATTGAGCAAAGAAGAAATCAGCAGAAAGGTAAAACTGATGACACATACAAAGGTAAAGCACCTGAATCCGCTCACTATATTGAGGCACAATGTAACATTGGAGTAAATAAAGATTTGTTTAATGCTTCACTTGCTTCTTCGAAAAATGACTCGTTGCTTGATTCAGGAGCAACCTGTCATATGACTCATAGGAAAGATTTTTTTGAAGATTTCACTGACAATGTTGATGGAGGAGTATACTTTGAAGATCAGTCAAAAATCAAGCCATCAGGGCTTGGCACAATCAGACTTAAACTGCCTGGTCTTCCAGACTTTCTTCTGGACCATGTTCTACATCTCCCACAGCTCAAGAGAAACTTGTTGTTCCTGGTCCACATCCGCGAGCAAGGTCACTCCATTCATATGTTTGATGGCAAGCTTGAGGTAAGAAAGGCATCTGACCACTCACTTGTCATGAGGGGTATAGAAGAAGAAAGACTTCTTAAACTGCAAGGAACTTCTGCTTATGCACAACATTTCTCATATATTTCTCATCATGAAGAAGGTACACTTCCATCAAGTTTATTATGGCATGCTAGATTTGGACATTTAAACTATCATAGTCTCTGCTTGTTGAAGAAAAATGGTGTTGCTGGTTTGCCTACAATTCCTAGAAAACATAAGCAATGTGATGCTTGCATTCTAGGAAAGCATAGCAAACAGTCTTTTCATGATTCACATTCAAGAGCACATATGAAGCTTGAACTCATTCATTCATATTTATGTGGTCCAATGCCTGTTCCTTCTGCAAATGGAAATAAATATATCATGACATTTATTGATGATTACACCAGAATGTGTTGGGTTTATTTATTGAAGAACAAATCTGATGCTTTTCAAACATTCAAGAATTTTCATAAGTGGATTGAAAATGATGCACAATCTCATATTGGGTCTATTCGCACTGATAATGGAAAGAATATACATCAAATTAATTTGAACACTATCTTCGCCAACATGGAATTAAACATCAAACAACTGTGCCTTATAATCCTCAACAGAATGGTGTAGCTGAAAGAATGAACAGAATAATTTTGAATATGGTACGATCCATGCTTTTCTTCAAAAATGTAAAGACAATGTTTTGGGCTGATGCTGTTCTATGTGCTACATATATAAAGAATAAATGTCCATCTAGTGCTATAAGAAACAAGAATCCTTATGAATTGTGGTATGGACATGTTCCTTCGGTAAAACATCTCAGGATTTTTGGTTCCACCTGTTATGCTTTAATACCAAAAGTACATAGAAACAAACTTGGTGCTAGAAGTCGTAAGTGTATCTTCCTGGGGTATTCAAACACATCTAAAGCATACCGCCTCTATGATGAAGTAAATATAAAGTTTGTTTTATCTAGAGATGTCATTTTTCTTGAATCATCTAAATCTGAGAATGTTGTTGAGCGGCAACTTGATCGCTTGGATAGATTCACAAAACCAAAATCATTTCAAGAGTTTGATAATCAGATTCCACCTCTTGAAGGGGGGATTCCTATACTAGAACAACATGTGGAATCTTCTTCTGAAGAACAATCTCCCTTGCATGAAACTCCAACAACGGATGATGCTTTAAGTGATGTAATTGATAGAATTGGGAGACTCAATCTTGATTCAGTCCCAACTCAATCAACAGAGTAGCGTCGACCATCTCAGAAAGGTCCCACAAAGTGGCTGACAAAGACACTTGAAAGTGTTCATCCTGATGAAATTGGAAAAACAGGGACCAGAAATACAAACCGACAAGATGGAGGTGATGTAGATAACTCTAATTCACCTGTTGATATGGATGTTACTTATGATTGTGAATTGAACTTGTCTACAGATTTTGAACCAACTTCCTTCAAAGAAGCTGCTTCTCATGATGAATGGAAAGAAGCGATGCAGAAGGAGTATGATGCCCTCATAAAGAATGGCACTTGGAAGCTGGTTGATCCTCCATTTGGAACCAAACCAATTGGCTGCAAGTGGGTCTGCAAGAACAAATACAAAGCTGATGGCTCACTTGACAAGCACAAAGCTAGGCTTGTGGCAAAAGGTTTTGCACAGAAGGAAGGGGTCGATTATGAGGAAACTTTTGCCCCCACAGAAAAATGGGCCACCATCCGGACACTCTTTGCACTAGCTGTTCAAAACGGTTGGAAAGTCCATCAAATGGATGTAAAAACTGCATTCTTGAATGGAGATCTAAAAGAGAATGTTTTTATGTCCCAGCCTTGTATGGCCTCAAACAAGCACCACGAGCCTGGTATGAAAAACTAACTGAGCATCTCTTGAAACTCAACTTCAATCATTTTGATCTTGATGATGCAACTTTATTTGTCAAGAAAGTTGGCAAAACAGTTGTATATCTTGTGGTATATGTAGATGATCTTTTAATGACATGGAACAATGAAAGCTATATTGCACCCATAAAGAAAGAATTAGGAAAAATTTTTGAAATGACTGATTTGGGCTATGTTCATTACTATCTTGGCATTGAAGTAACCCAACATCCAAAGTCCATATTTCTTTCTCAAAAGAAATACATTGGAGATTTGTTAAACAGATTTGGCATGACAGAGTGCAATCCTCTTTCTACTCCAATGGAACAAAACTTGAAGCTCACATCTATTGAAGGAAAGGAATTTGAGGATGCAACAAAGTATAGAGAGCTTGTAGGAAGTCTCATCTACCTCACTACTACCAGACCATACATTTCATTTGCTGTTGGAATCCTCTGCAGGTTTATGCAAAAGACTTGTAAGGGACATTGGTCTGCTGCAAAAAGAGTTCTAAGGTACTTGAAGGGAACTCAAGACCTTGGAATCAAGTATACACAAGTGGACGACTTCAACTTGATTGGATACTCTGATTGAGACTTCGATGGAGACAAAGAAACTGGGGTATCTACTTCAGGATATGCTATGAGTCTTGGATCAGGAGCTGTCTCCTGGAGATCACGCAAACAATCAAGATTCCACAACAAAAGCAGAATATGTGGCAGCAGCTGAAGCAACGAAAGAAATTGTGTGGCTCAGGAAAATTCTTGAAGATTTGCATGTAAAACAAATACAATCAACTCCACTCATGATTGATAACACCTCTGCAATAAAGTTGGCCAAGAACCCAAAGTTCCATGATCGTACTAAGCACATCAATACTAAATATCATGTGATCCGACATCATGTTGAGGCCAAAACAATCCATCTCCTTCATTGTTCCACAAACGAGCAAATTGTAGACATCTTCACCAAAGCGCTTGGAAGAGAAAAGCTTGAAAGATTCAGAACGATGCTTGGACTCACCAACATCCCTTCAGATTAAGAGGAGAATGTTGACACCTAATCCTCAACGGATGGGTGAACTAGAGAGTTATCAAGAAGATGAACTGATCCGTCATATTTATGTATATAAATGTTAGTTAGCTAATGAATAATGCAATCAGTTTTTTCTTCAGCTCATTCATTCTAGAGTTACCCTGGCCTGACACTACCATTAACTATCCCATTGCTAATTTAGCAACCAAGTTCTATTAAATTTTCTTACCATGTAAAAAAAATCAAAACTATGCTTTTATTTCATGGTTGGGATCTTTCTCTACTACATAGCTCTCATAAACTCAAAAGCTAACGGATTGGGAAATGTGTGAGTCAGACATTTGGCTTGTGGAAATGAGAGAAGACCAACAGGAAGGTGCTAAAACCCGCCGGAAAGCCACAACCGAGAAAGCCAGGTACTTCACAGACCGTTAGGTAAAGGAAGAGTGTTATTCTGGCTCTCATGAACCGAAAAGCTAACGGATTGAGAAATGTGTAAGTCAGGAATTTGGTGTGTGGAAATGAGAGAAGACCAACCGGAAGGTGCTAAAACCCACAAGGAAAGCCAGGTACTTCACAGACAGGTAGGCAAAGGAAGAGTGTTTCTCTTTTTAAATTGTGAAAAAATTGCATTCATGTTTAGATTGTGCTGTCACCTTATTTACCAGTGTGGGTTTTAAAACAAGTTAAAGACTAAAATAAATAAATTACTGTTTTTTCATGTTGCATGATTATTTTTGTTAGATATTATTTTCTTAATTTAAATCTGTGTTTAAATTAAACATGAACATAATGTAAAATAAATATGAATAAAAAATTACATGGTGAAATCCTATAATCGTACACAAGTTGAAATTTTTTTATTTTCTATTCTTTAATAAAAAAAATAACTATGGCTTAAAAAACAAAATAACACCCACTTAAAAGCATATGCTACACCTAGCTACTTCCGAAGAATTCCCAGTTTCCTTCTAAGCCCCAAACCAAATCATGAGCTTTTCTTTAAAAACATAGCGAATGGATAATACGTTTTTATTAGTATCAAATTTTTAAAAAACCACAGGGAATGGATAACACGGATAACACCTTTCTATTAGTATCATATTGAATGAGTTTCATTAGTCCCCCAAATTTGTTTTTCAGATTGAATGAGTTTCATTAGTACGCCAAATTTGTTTGTCAGGTTAACCTGAAGCAAAAGCATGTTTTTTTTTAATTCTAAAACTGTTTTTCTTTGAATAAGAATTAGTAAAATAGGTGAACACTTTAAGTATGGAAGTATTTGGTGTGAGTGAAAGAGTATGGAAGTATTTGGTGTGAGTGAAAGCAGAAGTATCTGGTATGAGTGAAAGCATGGAAAGACATGCTCTTTACAGACTATCAGAAAAATAATTTTCAGGTGGCTTAATTTTCATTAACTATTAATAATAAATCAACCACTGATGAGTAAACCTATATTCGGAATTCTTCTGCTGGTTTGAGCAAACTGAAGTTTGAAAAAATAACTGAATTTTGAAAAAAATTCTTATTATGTAAAAAAATAACAATAACTCTTAAGTTCATGCTCCAGATCTTGCTCTAGTGAACTCTAAAGCCAACATATAAAGAAATGTATCGAATCAGGAATTCTACCTGTGGAAATGAGAGAACCAAAAACCAACTTTTCCACAAAACGAAAAACCAACTGGAAAGTGCTAAAATGGATGAGTTTTGAAAGCCAAGATTAGCATTATTATCATTGAGGCAGGACATCAGAGAAGCGACGAAATCAGAAATCTGTGAGAAGACTGAGCGTGAAGAGACATTAGTAAATTGGTGTGAGGCGAGATATTTAATGAGCAAATTTTGTTATGGTTGTCAGAATGTGTTGATACACTACGGAATCAGAGTTATTATTTATTTGATATAGAATTATGCTCGCTTTAACCATGTTCGCCTCTCCAGCAAACTTACTTCGCTTCGGCAATAAAGAAACACAACAATTTATTAACTACTTTTGTTGTTTGTCTACATACCAGTTTGGCAGGTGTTGTGTACATCGTTCTCTATCTCTTTCAACCGTTTCATCGAAGACTCGCACGTTTTCAATATCATATCTTCCTCTATATGCTCCTCTCTGGCTGCCTGGTATGCTGTTAATATTCTCTCCGCAGTACCTCCACCTTCGAATCTAACTTCCAGTTTCTAAAATGATACCAATTAACAGAAAACATCAAAAGGGAAACCCTAGTACAATATTACTGAAAGTAATGAACAAATGTATGGTAAATTGTCTCACTCTTTTTCTGGGGCGCATTGGGTCAAATCCTTCATCCGAACTTGATGGGGGTTTTCTCCAAGAAAATGTGTTCTCAGATTGTGATGACCTAATTTAAAAACATTGCGATCTTCCCATATGCCAACCTACATTTTTATTTAAAAACTAAAAAATGATCAGAATACATAAAATACAAACATTCAAATATCATTTATTCATCAGAGAATACAGCATATACCAGCTTCGAGACAGCTTCGATTATAACTTGTCCTCCGCTTTGAATATATATCTACAAGATATATTGGTAGAGCCCGCCAAAATTCATTCACAAATAACTCACAGCCATTCCTCTCCACGCTATTCAGTAAGATGTCATTCGCAAGATAAAGCAATGAGATTTTCTTGTCTTCGCTTGCTTTCTCAAAATCTCTACACCATGTCTCCACTATCGCCTGTGCCTCATTCCGGTAGAAGATGCACCATTGGGAAGTGACTGATAAAGGCCAACTTATTATATCAATGTTCCATTCCATAATAACGTTAAAGCAACTGTAAATTTCTGTAATTCCTTCCCTAATGCCATAGATTCTAGCAGGTCTTTCATAAACTTAAATAAAATTATTCATACCTATTCATATATTATCTAGTTTTATATATCGGTTTTAGGCCGAGGACTGAGGATAAATTAACCAGGGGGATGCTATTACTGAAATTTTAATTTTCCAAAAATAAGCAGAGTAAATCTCAGAAAAACAATTACCTTCCACACTCTCTCTTGTGCTCTCCAATTTCTCAAGCTTGTCAATCAGACGTTCCTTCCAAACGCCACCCATGGTATTTGGCTGCTCACGATGTGGCTTACCTGTGAACTAAAATAACGATCTAATTATATTGCTGAGCGGGAAAACTTACTTTGCGGACTCTGGGGGGAAGGTTTTCGTCCAGAACGATATATTTATAGATATATTTATTTACAAAGGGGTCATTATTATAAATAGATGCCGACCATGATATACGGGGAAAAATGTTGCTATTTTAGATTCGAGAGTCCACATTTCATTATATGGAGTATTTAATATACTTTGCATTGGGGTGTTTATTGTTAGCCATAAGTGGCATATTTCTTCAATAAATGATGGTTATGAATGTTAAATTGGGTTAAAAGATTTTAAATTTATTTTTTAATAAGGGTAAAAAAAATATTTAGTTTAATCAATAGATGGAATGTTTTTTAGTGTAATTTTTTTAGTTCATAGTAAAGAATATGGTATTGTTATAAAATATTTTGGTTGTGAAATAGGTTATGGTTTTTGGGCATGTGGTATTGATAAACCATGGTATTGTAAAGTGGGGATGAATATCCACGGTTAAGAATGGTATTGTTATAAAATATTTTGGTTGTGAAATAGGTTGTGGTTTTTGGGCATGCCGTATTGATAAACCATGGTATTGACCCATGGTATTGTAAAGTGGGGATGGATATCCATGGTTAGGAATATGGTATTGTTATCACATATTTTGGTTCTGAAATAGGTTATGGTTTTTGGGCATGTGGTATTGATAAGCCATTGTATTGTAACAAAATCTCTTCAAAATTTAATAAAAAAATCAAAATATAAAAAAAATAAATTTTATTATGTGGTGATGAGTTGTTGAATGGCTTGGAGATCCGAGATAATTGGGTTTTGAATGGTCCAAAGCTGCTCCAACCTTCCTTGTTGATTAATTCTTTTAAATTATGCCTTAATAATAAATCTAATAATAATAATAGTTATAAAAATATTAATAATAACAATGTAATTAATAATAGTAATAACTATAGTAATAATAATAACAATGTATTTAATAATAATAATAATAATAAAACTTGATAATGATAATAATAATGAATTTGAACTTACTAATAACCATAATAAACACCGTTATATTAACTTGGAACCTAATAATATTTATCTTTCTTCTTTAGATAATATTATTGGCATTAAAAAGGCTTGCATTAAGAAGACTTCTCATTGTGGCAATAAGGTTGTTAATTTTCCGAGTTTCTCTTTTGATTCCCATGTTTTTAATCTTTTAGAAAAAGGTCTTAATTTTGCTTTGGCTCCTAGAAAAAATCGTGTGAATGATATTATTCGTGACATGGATTCGAGATTTATCCAATTCCACTAAAGATATTATTAGGCAGGTTTGCGCGACAATCCTTAGAAAGGCTAAGTCCCCTAGGAGAAACTTGAGCAAGCTAGAGTTTGAAGCTCTCAAATTGTGAATGATATTATTTGTGACGTTGAATTCCGGATTCGAGATTTACCCAATTCCACTAAAGATATTATTAGGCAGGGTTGCACAGTAATCCTTAAAAATGCTAAGCCCCCTAGGAGCAACTTGAGCAAGCCAGAGTTTGAAGCTCTCAAATCTTTGAACAATAACACGGACATCGTTGTTCTAAAAGCTGACAAAGGGGCTACAGCTGTCATTCTTAACAAGAAGCATTACCAGAAGAAGATGTTAGATCACCTTTGTAATAGTGGATGCTATAGAAAGCTTGTGAAGAACCCCTTAAAAAAGATTTCTAAGGCTCTTGCTCTAGCCATAAAATCGAGTAGTTCTATTAGCTCCCTTAGCAAGAAGCTTATTGAAGGCAACCCTCTTACCCCAGGATCTATGGTCTCCCCAAGATCCATAAAGAAGGGGTCCCTCTTCGCCCCATTGTTAATACTATTGGTGGGCCCACCTATCTTTTAGCGAAATGTCTTGTTAATAAGCTCAAACCCCCCATTGGACAGACATAATCTTTTGTTAAAGATTTAGCTTCATTCGTTAACAAGTTAAAGGATTTTAGATTTGACCCTGAGGATCAGTTAGTGAGTTTCGATGTGGTCTCCTTATTCACTAATATTCCCATTAATGAGGGCATTGATGTGATCTAAGGCATCACTGATCTCGATACTACCTTTTTAGTTAAGATTTGTCTCACCTCTACTTTCTTTAGTTTCGAGGGTGAATTCTTCGAGTAGACATGTGGAGTGGCTACGGGTTCTCCCATATCACTCGTTGTGGCCAATCTCTTCATGGAGCATTTTGAATCCAAAGCCCTGTCTTCAGCCCTTTACCAACCCAAACTTTGGAAAATGTTTATGGATGACACTTGTGTCATTTGGTCTCATGGTAAAGAGAAATTGGAGTTGTTTTTCCATCATCTTAATAGTCAATCTAACCATATAAAGTTCACCATGGAATTCAAAGTTGATAATAGGCTCCCTTTTCTTGATGTTCTTATCTCTAAGAAGGATGATGGTTCTTTTTCCCATCAGGTTTTTTGGAAGAAAACTCACACGGAGCAATATCTCCATGCTAGTTCCCATCATTTTTCTGCTCAAAAGATAGGCGTTCTCAACACCTTAGCCACTCGAGCGATGCTAGTTTCTCATGAAAATCACCTTGAAGATGAGAAATCCCACCTCCTAAAAGTTTTTAATAAGAATGGTTATAGTAGGTCTCAAGGTCTTAAAGCTTTTCAAAATGTTGAAAAAGGCCCTAAGAATAAAATTGACCCGAACGATTGATCTTCTGGTGTTCATGTGCCTTTTATTCAAGGGTCCATAGATAGAATCACGAGGATCTTAAGGAAGCATAGGATTCATTCTTCCTCTAGACCCCTTAACACTATCCGAAGTTCTCTTCGTTATGTTAAAGACCCGATGAATCCCAGGGATGGAAAGGGTGTTTACATTATTCCCTGTTCTTGTGGAACTCCTTATATTGGTGAGACCGGCCAGTCCATTAAACAAAGTATTTCTGAACATGCTGCCAACAATAGGCACTGAAGAGCTCACTCCTCTGCTTTGGAAGAGCATGCAAAAAAAAATCATCACATCCGCATCGAAGAAGCTAAGGTTATTGCAAGGATTGGCCATTTTCATCATCGTAAATTCAGGGAGGCCTTAGAAATCAAAAACATAGCTGTTAATTTAAATATAGATGATGGCTTGAGTATCAGCAGAAAGTGGATTCCTGCCTTTCTTCCTAATTTTTTTTCTTATAGATTAATGTTTTTTTTAATGAATAATCTTTAATACTTTTGTAATTTTTATTATTAATGAGGTTATTTAATATAATATTATATTCATTAATGAGGTTATATAAGGTGTTTATCATTTTTATATATTAAAATAGTTTATTTATTTTATTCTCTTTTTTATATGGTAATTTATTCTCCTTAATTAGTTTCCCTTAACCTTGTGGTAAAATCCCTTTCTATTTTTTCCCTATTCAATATGATTATATTATATTGTTTTATAAGGTTGACTATGGAATATTAATTAATAATTATTTGAATAAGATTGAAATATTAATTCTTTTAGAATATCATTTATTGATAGTACCCAATTTATGACTCTTAAAATTATTTTAATATATATTGATTAATTTAGTTATAAAGAGTTATTATTTTTCAAAATTTTAACTTTTTACTTCATTAATTTATCCAAAAAATAATAATAATAACCATTTTATTTCTTTCCCTTCTTTTGTGGTCATTAACCTTTTCTATTTCCTACCCTCAGTCAAACTAGATGTTATCCCCAATGCGCTAGTTAGTAGCTCTCTACGTCTATATATGTATACGAGAATCTTATGTGATTTCTTACAAAAAAAATGTTATGATAATTATTTCTATTACTTTAACTTTTATTATTAATTGAGCAAGCAATTAAATGTTTACATTCATCTTATATACTAGTTATATATTACTTTTAAACTTTTGTTTATTATTTTTAATTTTTATTATTATTTGAGCCAACATTTAAATGTTTACACTCCTCCCCTATATCACTTTTATTTATTTTTATTTTTTCATTTGGTGGAGATTTAAAATTGTTTACATACTTACATTACATCTACACATCTGACATATACTGGTTGTACAATGACTCTCGGAGTAGTTAATGTGTGCACAATTTACGAGAGGTAAGGATTTATAAAAAAATAAATGTTAGATCAATTAAATACTAATAAAAGGTTAAAAGTAATAAAATTAATAAAATTCAATTTAGAGAGTTATCTAACAAGCTATAAGTTAAGATCCATTTTAATTTATAAATTAAAATAATGATTTCTTAACAATATTTAAATTTATAAATTAAAATAATGATTTTGTAACCATATTTAATTTTAATTAATAAGTAGATAAAAACTTTAATACTTACAATAAACTTACAATATAACAATATTTTTAACCATAGATGTTCATGCCCACTTTACCATAGATATTATTGACTTAATAGATTTTGTTACAATAGCATGGACCAATACCATGGCTCATCAATACCACATGCCAAAAAATCATCTTTCATTTCACAATCAAAATGATTTATGAATATTTTATTTGAATTTAATTTTATAACATTTTTTTAATTAAATCTAAAAGCAAATGGGGTGGCAAGCTAAGTGGGCTTGATTGTGGGGAAAACTCTGCACTTAAGCGCTCTTGAGCCAAATGTGATCTGGGATGGGTGAGCTCTAGGGAAGTCCAGGGAAGTCCTCTCATGGAAATGGTCATAGATGAATGACTTACTTAACTTGAATCCCAGAAAATGATCTCTAATATAATGCACTATGATGAATATTCACTCCCACTTTACCATGGATATTATTGACTTGTAAGTAAGCTTTGTTATAATACCATTATGTTTTTGAGCCAATAGACACTCTCCATCCCAATATGGAAGAGATGTTGTAATGTCTTGTTATGCTATGCTATTTTATGTTATCTACACATTATAATTATTAACTAAAACATTTTGATACATAAAAAATGACAAAATGAAAAAAATAAAATAATACTTATAATTATTAATTATTAGTTATTAAACCAACCTAGACCCATATTAACTCTAGATATATCAAGCTCTGAGAGGGATCTACGGGCGTTTGATAGATTCAGAGTTAAGGTGGATCTAGGCCGATAAAAAGTGTATAAGAGTGTTGGTTGATACTTAACAATTATTTAAAGAAAGCTTATTGAAGTTTGCATGGATAAGTTGACATGATATAAATATTAGAGAAAAGTGTCGTATCTCTGATGTGAGGTTGTGTGGGAAGATGCCCCTAAACAATGGCGTATAAAAGTCCTCACCTCTTACAATATAAATATTAGAGAAAGTTGCCCTATCTTTGTTGTGAGGTTGTGTGGGAAGATGACCCTAAATAAATGTGTATGGAAGTCCTCACCTCTTTTTTTTTGACAATAATGGTTAGATTTTATTTAAGATTTGGAAGAACAATTGCCGAGGGCTTTAACAGGGCTACATTGTGTTTCCTTTTTATAGATTTTGCTTTCGTTTTGATAGGAGGTGAGGAGAGTACATTTAGCTTCTGATAGGTATGCTGATGGGATTACACTATATTTGCAGATAATGGCTTGAATATGCACTTGATCTGGTTTCAAAGCAGCGTCTTGATTTTTCGCTATGTTTGCTTGCCATGTCTTAGCTTTGCTTCCTAGCATGCAGAGAGGAGACCCATCGCACTGGACATTCATTGCCAAGTCTTCCAATAGCTCATTGCTTGTTTTCTTTTGGTTTGTCTGGTGGATTCTTACTTTGTGCTCAAGTTTGCCAAGTGAGGTGTCAACATTGACGACATTGCTTGCCGTTTCATCATAAATTGCAGCAGAGGCCTTTCTGCTATTGTTACAGGGAAAAGTGTCTATGCAGAACTGCTAATCCCATTAAGGGTAGTAGCTACCTTAGAAACAAACAAAGTAAAACTACTTTCGTTTTCCTTTATGAAAGATAGATGAGAGAAGAATTAAGGAGAGCAACCTCTGTCTTGCACTTGGTTCCTTGCTCGATTCCTCTCTCTTCTGATAGTCCTTTGCTACTTGCTTTCTTATATACCCAGCTTCACAGAGTACCTGTAGAATCAAAGTAGCATAACATTATACGAGAACATGGATCTATTATCATAAACAATCTAGGATCAGATGTAAATTGACCATACAAATGCATAAAACATAAATCACACAAGAGTATGGAGGAAAACTTGAATAGCTTTATTGATACTCAAGAAAGAGCCAAGAGAGTTATAACCAATTGTTCTGACCCAGCATCATCCTCTCAGCAAGTGAGCCCTTCTTCACCTCATGAAAAGCTTAGATCACCCAACACTATGATGTTGCCTCAAGAAGCCAACAACAATTCCTTACAAGATTCAAAATTCCAGCCTCTGGATCTCTGGGATGAGGGATCCATATATAGATGTCTGCAAGGGAGATGAGTCGGCTTGTGATTTGATTAGTGTCTTCCCTCTAATAGTTCTTGATTCCACTTGGAGATTGATGATCTCTTACTCATCCCTGGTCGAATTCAAAGAGGCAAGTGTCACAGGAGAAGTTTCTGGAAGATTCCATGCTTCTCCACCTCGCGGATTGACACTTCCATTTGTCCCTTCTCGCCCATCGCACCCCATAGAAGGGATTTTTGAAATGAAAGGCACCTACTGTGTGTATTTAGGTGGGATGCAATGCACTTTACCTATGGAGCAGGTGAAATGGTCCAGTTTTGACCAATTCTGAGTGTTTTTTCATGGAGAACTTCTGGGAGGAGCTGTAATCAGTTGACGTTGTTCTTTTAGGGGTTGGAACAACACCTTTAGGGAGATAGGAGCCCTTAGTTTATGGACATTTATGCTTGGGGTTGCAGTGCCCAAAAATGTCTATAACAGTTGCCCCCTAAAGCATGAGGTCGTTAATCTTTTTTGAGGTCGGGTGAAATGCTTTATCATGAGGATCCTAAGTTCTTTCACGCTGGAAGGAGACCTGTAATAAGATACAATACAATACATTATCTTCATAATATTTTCATGATCTAGCTGAGGCGGGCATTCCCATGCTCAGCTTTATAAATTCATTTTCATGTACATAGGATAGACAATCGTTTGAGTGTAGACTGATGATTCTAGTAGAGCCATCATCCCTTATATTGGATGATTATCTGTGCAACAATGATGTACATTTGATGTCTTTATTTTCCTGAATATATATCGCAGCCCGGATTGATTAAACTAGATCCGAGGTCTTCAATCCCATTCTATCTTCACTCAAAGTACAAGTCAATCCATGTGAGAGATGTTCTAGAGTCGAACATGGAAAGACATCGCCTGATTACCAGCCAATGATGTAAGCTGTTAACAGGTGTGAGAGGAATCACCGATAATGATAATGATCGTCAAGGTACTACAATACGATTCACGTGGTGTGAATAAGGGACTTGGCATCGAACACCATGCAAAATCTTTCGGTCGAAGGCCATTGATGTAAACCTATCGCTGGAAGTGAGAAACTTGCCATTGAGGCATGCAAGTTTCAAAGTACTGAAATGGGTGTTCCTAGATCGACTTCTTGGATAATGAGCTGATGTCGACAAGAAGCGATCCGTCATAGGAGGGACTTAATGAATTCCACATCAATGACACAAAACAGAGCAAATGATTTTAATGGAGGTGAAAACGATCTGGTGATATAAGGTTTAGGGTGGCGGTCATGAAAGAATGGAGCATAAATGTATTGCAGTGGGTGAGACATAGGTGAATTCTCTGAGTGACTTCTCTTGAACATATCGGCAACACTGACATGATGGATTGGTAGCATTAACCCCAAATGTGGATGGTGTGATGTGACCATGGTGATGTGGCCGGTGAATGAAACAACCCAACCCGACTTGGATGCGGAGTGAAAGTGTCGTGTTCAAGAGCAACTTGCTACCAACAAAGTTTCTTCAAGTTTTCTTCCAAATTTTTCCCCAGTCATTGCTGACCAGTACCTCTTTATTTTTGTCAAGCTTGAGGAGGATAACATATTCTTGTTCTATAATTTGCCCTTCGGGCAAACCCATCGCTATGTTTTAATGAGCCTAGCGATAGCGAAACTCGTTCTTGTCTGTTATGGACAAGTTTGTCACTATTAGGTTTTAACGAGTTTAATGACAAAGATAACTCGGTCCTTTTCAATTTTAGAGAGTCTGAAAAGGGATGTAAAGGAAACTCCAAAAATCCTTTTTCGTCATCTAATCCCTTAGGTCCGAAAAAGTATAAAACAATACAGAAGGGATGAATTTTCAGTACCTTTAACGAGCCAAAAAAAAAAGCACTCGATCTTTTTGTGTAATAATCCCTCAGGTCCAAAAATATTAAAATCTAAAGGAGGGATAGCACTTCCGGTCACTTTAACGAGCTGGAGAGGCCAATGGCTCGACAATCTTTTCATATTTTACGAGTCAGCTGAAAAGAGCTTAAAGGAGACTTGTTTTTTAAGGAACGAGTGATAAATTCGAGTAGCAGCTGATTCCAGGTAAGGTTTGGAATTTCCCAATCATGGCAGTGTTACAAGGATGGCTAATAGAATCACTCTTCGCAGCTGTTCCTCAAAATGGGTAAACAATCAAGTGGAGGTGAATGATCGGCCAATACAAAGTGGAGGTGATGATGAGAACATGACCAAGGCCTCAAAGGCTGAAGTACTACATTCACGATGGTTATTTACCGGAAATTGGTTCATTTTTTAATGAGCTTAAATGCTGGGGGAAACATTTGCTCATTGCTTATGTTTATTTTTTAACGAGCATGAAGTCCGCGTTAGAACTGCTTCATATAACGATCATTTCTTGACTTTACCATTAATAGCTTTGTTCCTTCAAATATTGTACTGCATGCTCAATTGCTTCATCAAACTAGTTAGAAATGAACAATATATGTTTGAAAAATGAGTTAAGACACTAATATTTTACTTGAATTATGAAAAAAGTAATTTAAAAGTTCTTTTACCTCTCATTTTACCATTTCATTTGAACTTTGACTTGTTGAAGCTTTGGAGGTGCTTTTCCCCCTTGATTTTCACCAGCTGATTTCGGGAGATTCTGTGGACGATTTTTGGTGCCATCTGGACCATGTAGGAGCTAAACTTTAGCTCTTTCATTTCATCTTTTCCATTTTGCATTCTGAGCTTGATTTCTGGTTTTTCTGAGCCTCTAGGGTTTGAAAAACGCACTCTGGCCCCATCGCACCCTTTCTGCATTGAAAGGTGCATTGTATGTTGGCGTACTCACTGGGCAGTTGACATGCAACACACCCAGGACTAAGTTGGAGGTGCGATGGGCACAAGGAGGGAAATTTGTGCACAATTTTTAATGGAAATTTTTTCCTATTTCTCACCAAATCAGGATCTAACTCTTCTCTTGTTTGCTTTTAGAGATTTATTGGAGTAATATGACTATTGCATGGCGAGAACGTGAGCATGAAGAATAGGACATGCTTGCTTTACATGATCCGGTTACAGTAAACGCACTGCGGAACTGTGACCTGTTGAAGTTTTTCTGCATCTCTAGCATGAGACAACAAATCAACTTGCTACAGTATTTGCTCGATGCTTGGGATCCTACCAGCGAGGCGTTCCAGATTAGGGTCAAATCCACCCTTATCAAGGCGGGGTGTCCCTATCTCTTTATCAGGTTCGGCCCGTGGAGGTGAATCTGTGAGAGATTATGTTCGCAGGTATTGTGGAGAGGGATCTCAACCGAGTAAGGACGGCAAGATCATCATCCGAGATGTCACTGATAGGTCTTTGAGGACCATTCTGTTCACCTTTGGTAGGATGGCTGGTGGTGCGGCTCTCCATGTGGCCAACCGGTCTTATATGCAGTACGCCTTGGAATGTCTTGAGCCGAAGGTGTTCAACTGGTGTGATGCAGTACTCCTTGTGATGAAAGAACAGTTGACCAAGGTGAAAAACGGGAGATTGAAGAACTTTTTGTATGGTTCTATTTTGATCGCCTTTGCCTTGGAAAGGATACCACTCATGCAGCCGTAGTATATTGCACTTGGTTTACCTCCACCGATCGAACCACATATGCAGAGATGGGTCGACCACATGTCCAGACATGTTGGTCAGTCTCAGATTTCTTTTTCTGATACCTTCTTCGGGTGGTTTTATCGTCAGGAGATGGTTTATTCCGAGTACCCATATGCTGGTATGGACTTCCGGGGTGACCCAGATTTGTTACTACCGGCAGGCAAGAAGTGGGGAGCCATTGGTAAATTCTCGACCATATTTATGTTTATCATTTTTCTTTTATAATTTCCTTGTGCTTTATTCTATCAAGACTAATCAGAACTCATGTGCTCATGCAGATGTTGGTCCCGTTCGGCCAGTAGTACGCCTGAGAGGGCCGGCCGCTGCTCTAGCAGGAGAGGCTGTGGGAAGGGCTATCCTTCGCGACCTTGATGTGTTCGAGACTCTTTCAACATTATAGGACTAGGTCGAGGGTCTCACTCTCGGTATTCCAGATGTGAGGACTGACGAGCTGCCCCTGAGGTTGCAGCGACATACCACTAGCGTGCCAAGTCATTGGACTAGGTTTTTACGCATGATTGTACAAGCGGTGACTTGTTATCACCAGCATCATTACACTAGGGTGCCCCCTAGTGTTTTGAGTTTTGGGTCATTTGACCAATTTTGTCTTGGTTATAGAACATTATGTGTAAACCATAAACAGTTATATATATATTTTTGATTTTCGGAGTTTTATTTTGGTTAAGTTATATGATCCACATGCAAATATTGATGAAATGCTTCTTTTTATAAATGTTGCAAATGTCTATCTAACACATAATTTGCCAATGAGTCAGTTAATGTGTTTAAGCTTCTGGAAATATGCTGATATTGAATAAAATCAAATTGCCTCTCCAAAATCTTGACCCTTAGGAACATGCGATAGATAGCTGGATTTCGGATGGAGTAGATACCAATGAGCTGTAGTATGATGAGCTGTGAGTCTAGCCTGACGACCAGTCGGCATATGCCATGTGTGATGGCATCAAAGAGAAGTTCTATCAATGCACTATATTCAGTGATGTTATTCGTTGATCGACCAATACATACCCCTCTGAAACTTACTAACTCGCTGCTTGGATAAAAAGTGGCCAATGCCGCAGAAGATAGGTTCTACGAACTACGACTTGCTCCGTCGGCATATCCAACAAATGATTCCAATAGGTTCGACATCTGCGACAAATGTAAAAAGTGGATTTACTTGACCAAAACAAATACTTTAGCGAAAACAAAAATGTAACAAAAGCATATTGGTTACCACACTGAATCATGCGTAGTAACGCTTAAGGTACAACCTGTTATGAGGTTGTGCCAGTGGAATCCTGTCATAATCCATTAACTCATAGGCTCCTTTTGCTAACACTCGCTTAACAATATAGGGGCCCATCCATAAAGACTTGAATTTACCTGCTCCCAATTTATCGAATTCCTTGTCATAAAGCAAGACCAAGTAACCTTCTGAGAAAACACGGGGTTTGAAATTCTTGTCAAACTGTGCCTTAACTCATTTCTTATGGGCTTTGTTAGCCAGAGCGGCATCACGATGGGTTTCATCCAATTGGATTAGTTCCAAGAAATGAGCTTCCTCTTCTGAAGTTCCAGGGAGAAGTTCGATTGCAAGTTTGAGGGACGAGATTTCACACTGAACTGGTAAGATTGCTTCTAGGCCATACACCAATTAGAAAGGTGTAAACCCAGTTGCATTCCTTACCGATGTTCGGTATGCCCATAAGGCTGAGTACAGGATCAGGTGCCAACTCCTTTTGTGGACTCCAATCATCCTTTGCAACATGCGCTTCAGGACCTTGTTGATTGCTTCAACTTGTCCGTTGGCCTGCGGGTAATATGGAGTAGAGCTATCATGAGACAACCCTAATTTGGCAGCTAATTCGACCATCATGTGATTGCAAAAATGCGATCCATGATCTGTGACTATAGCCTGTGGAACGCCGAATCTGGTGACTACATGATTGAAAAAGAAAAGGGCAGTTGTTTCACCAGTGTTATCCAATGTAGGCATCGCCTCGACCCATTTGGTAAAATAGTCAACTATGACTATGATATACCCATGCCCCACGGTCGAGGTGGGGTTACATGTCATGAAATTGATGCCCCATTTGGCGAATGGCCCAACAGCAACTATTGGTTGCAGAGGTGTGGGTGGTCTTTTGGTTTTGCTATCGAAAATTTGACATGCATGGCAACTTCTGACTGTGGTTATGCAATCTTTGAACATTGTCGGCCAGAAGTATCCTGCTTGTAAAATTTTTTACGCCGTAGCATAACTGGATTGATGCCCCCCACACGCACTTGAATGGCAATCATTTAGGGCTTTTTCGGCCTCATCATGGGTGAGACACCTCCTCAGAACTGTATTGACACCACGACAGTAAAGTGTATCACCTATGATCATGTAGTCTTTTGATTGGTAGCGAATACATTTTTGTTCGAAGCGGGAGGTATTAGGCCTATACTTTTGGGTTTGGAGATAAATGATTATATCTCCATACCATGGATTGCTTGAAGATATCAGAAACAAGGATTCATCCACGATTATTTCTTCGGATGTTTCATTGTTTGATGATGATGGGAGATCGCATAATAATTCTGTGAAAACCAGGGCTTTCTTTGACTTGGATTTTACAAATTCCAGATCAAACTCTTGTAGAATTGCTATCCATTTTTAATATTTTCCCCCCAACAACTGTCGCAACAATATATATGTCATGGGGTTGCAATCTGACAGAATGGTAGTTTTTCGAAAGAGGACATGCTGTCGAATCTCTGTGTCGCTTGAACAGCTGCGAGCGCTAGCTTTTCAACATAACAATATTTGCCCTCTATATCATTTAAGTTCTTACTCAAATAATATATAGTATGTTCAATTTCGTTGTCTTCTTGAACTAAAACCATTGCGATGGTTGTATCCGCTACAGCCAGATACAAGTTAAAGTCTTTGTGATAATCAGGAGCGTACATTAATGATGCTTTCATTAGGGTTTATTTTAAAGCATCAAAGGAAGCTTGCGCAACCTGATCCCAGACGAAGGGCACTTCCTTTTTCAATAGACGTGTGTAACCTTTAGCAAGTTCAGCATAATTTGGAATGAACCTCCTCAGAAAGTTTGCTTTCCCTTAGAGTTTCTGAATCTGAAGCAAATTTGAAGGTGGAGGAAAATTTATGATTGCCTGAACCTTACATGGGTTGAGATGAATCCCTTCCTTTGAGACTACAAATCCAAGTAAATGACCAGAACTGATAGAGAACACACATTTGTGTGGATTGAGTCGTATCTTGTAGTGTCAGCAACGTAGAAATATCGCTCTTAAATGCTGCGGATGATCAGTCCGCTTTTGCGAATGAGCCAGAAGGTTGTCGAGATACGGTTGAACGATGTTTTTGATGTCATGGAAGGCATAATTCATTTCCCTCTGAAATGTTGCCCCTGCGTTCTTTAGACCAAAGGGTAATTTTTGATATGCGAATGTGCCCCACGGACAAATGAATGCAGTCATTGATTGGTCCTGTGGGCGGATATTTATTTGATTATACCTGGAGAATCCATCCATAAATGAAAAGATTTAGCATCCGGCGCACTCATCAATTATCTGGTCAATGAAGGGTGTAGGGTAGTTTTCTTTTGGACAAGCTTGATTTACATCCCTATAATCGACGCACACTCTAATCATTCCTTGTTTTTTCATAACAGGAACAATGTTCGATACCCAATCGGTTAGAGGAACCGGGTAAATGAAACCAGCATGGAGAAGTTTTTTAACTTCTGCCTTGATGGCAGCGGCTTTCTTGGGGTGCACCTGCTGTAGCCGTTGTCATACTTGTTTGACATCTGGATACATCTTAATTTCATGTTCAACGATACTCGAGTCAATGCCTGGCATTTCATTATATGACCAAGCAAAGACATCTTTGAATTCATGAAAAAGAGCGTTATATATTTCCAGTTCTGAAGGAGAACAACATTTGCCAACATAAATATTCTCTACAACATCTGTTTTGGTCAAGATATTTATGGTGATAGTCACTTCAATGTTGGACAAGTTTCGCTCAGAATCCACCGTGTTTACAGTATTTGATAGGAAATCAAATACTGAAGGATGATGAAGGTCATTAGGAGTATCTTCTTCACAATCCGGAAGAAGGGAACGATGGTGGTAATCTTCCCATGGTGCCCCTTCAATTACCATTGATTGAAAAATTCCTTCGTCAGTGTAATGCACTCGCGACCAAGGATCTGAAGGGGTGCCATATTCCTTAGACCTATCTATCCAAACACTTGATGAGCATTGATTTGGGTTTGCCTCCCATGCTAGGAACATTGATTGCTACAATATTTCCATTGGGCTTGGAGGCAATACCTGCGTATGATCCATGTTTATATCGTTTTCTGAGATCTTTTCAATCGAAGATATCATATTGCAGGTTCCTACTGATGCTACTTCCACCAGATTTATTGGAGGCGGAAGGGAAAACGTTCCCATTAATATAGGGTCTTTTAGTAGGCCTACTCTGATATTTTGAAGCGAATGGGGGCTTCCATGGATCATTGGAATGCTTCCGGTAACTTGAGAACCGTTGGGGAGGAAGGCTTGTTGATCGACGATTGTAATCCCCCCTTGAAAGGGAAATGTAATCTTCCTAAAATAGGTCAACACAACAGCAACCATAGCATATATCCATGGTCTTCCCAGTAGGATGTTGTAATCGAGGTTTCCGTCGATTACTTCAACATCTATTTCTATTGTTTTCCCTCCTAGTTCAACCTACAAGTTACTTAGAATACTATAAGGGGTATATGTTCGTCCGTCGAATGCTTTTAATGTTGTTGAAGATCACGACAAGGTTGGAGATCCTAAAGTTTTCCAGCAACTCATCGACATTATACATGTAGATGCCCCCTCAATAATAATTGTTTGATGAACAATTTTGTTGAGGGCTTTCACTTGAATGTGGAAAGCTAGTTGAGTTGGTAACTGAGGATCATATCCTTTATGATTAAAGGACGCAAGATTAGAATCCTTTGGGTCTATCCCACCAATAGCTGATAATAAAGCCTACTTTTGGGATGGGCAATTTTGCAGTACTTCAAGTGTCGACATAGCGGATGGTGATTGAGTCAAATCTTCCACTATATTATAATGCTGTGTTGCTCTAGCATGAGGATTAAATGTCGACTTGTGTACTACTCCCTTTGGTGGTTTTATTGTCAGCTCAGGAATGATGGGCGGCGCAACTTCTGTCGAAGTTGTTGTCGAACTACTGGGTTGATCTTTATCCTTGTCATTCGATAGCTGTGGATTCCCGTAATCTTTGTTCCTTGTCGATATCAAAGCATCATTTTGTTGTTTGGAAACCGACAACATCAGCACTTGAAACGGGGAAGCATTTCCACCGTCAACCAGATTTGTTCCTGGATTCGGAAACGGATCAGTTAATACTGCCAAGGTTTTTGAATTCTTGAAGAATTTTTTAAGCTTAGCTCTGTGTGGACAATCTGATGTCCAATGATCCTCATCGCATATAAAGCATGGATTTTTTGGTTTCCTATTTCCAGGAGGGTTTGCAAAAGATTTTCCAGGCGATGATTCCTCTTGTTTCTTCTTCTTCCCTTTGTTTTTCTTCTTGCCTCCTGGTTGCTTGGTTTCTTTGCCTTTATCTATCGAGACGACATTTACTTCCGAGGCAAGAAGTTCTTCTTTTGCATTTTGACTGGAAATCTTACGGGCCTTTTTAGATGTAGCCTTTGTCGATTTCGTGTCTGTCACGCCAATCATGCCATCGTCGGCATGAGAGTCATTGTTTAATTTAGGAGGAGGAGGGACCGAGAATTCTGGTCTGGGCGCGTTAGGTATTTTATCGTAGAGCGTGCCAGACTGAGTGTAAATCAAGTCCAAATATTGTGCACAAGCAATAACTTGCTCTTTGGTGACGACTCCCCCTTTTGCCACATCTTCTGTAATGGAAGGTAACAAAGACTTAATATACCATTCAGTTAAAAGCTGATCAGGAACATACATTTTTATCATTCTACAACGACGTCACCACTCATGTATATGATGAGATATGTGAGTGGCCGTTGTCTGTTTGAAATTGGTAAGAAGTTCTGTTCCCGTTTCGTACCTTATCGGTAACTGAAAATGGGTTAAAAAGGTTGTGGCTAGGGTACTGAAGTTGTCAAACAAAGCTCTGGGCAATTCGATATACCATTTTGTTGCCGGAGCAGTTAACATCCTCTAAAAAAGGCGAAGCCTAATCGAATCATCGTTTAGGGTGTTTGATGAACACCAAAGATGAAAGGTCATCACATGATTCGATGGATCTTCACCCGAATTTCCATTAAATTTAGGAATATCTGACGAAAGTTTATGTGGAATTGCTGGCCACCAAGGGGCGTAAGCGATTGGATAATTTGTTAACCGATTTAGATCCGGTAACTCTAAAGTCGCCACGAAGGGTAACTGATGATTCAGGTTAAGCGAAGCATACCCAGGATAAGATGGAATCGCCTGAGCAGTTGGTATTTGCATACCAGCATAATGCATTTGATGTTAGTAACTTTGGTAAGGTTGGTGGGCATAACCGTTGTAGAATGATTGATTTTGACGGTTTTGAATATAGGACTGCCCACTATTTGCAAAGATTTGTTGCTCAGATCCTTGGCATACTTGTTGGGATTGCAGTTGTTGGTATTGCACCAGCCAGGGTTGTGAAGCCATGTGCTCTTGCCCGATACTAACTGTTTGACCAAGATGAGGGGTAATTGTACCCGTTTGGGCCTGTTTCATTCCACCAGTCAGCGATTGTGGTTGAGTCGTAGGGTCAAGAGGCTGTTGCATTACAACCTGAGAAACCTGAGGTTGGCATTGTTGTGGGGAAAAATGCCTATGCAGGACGATCCTATCCACCTAAGGTGTGACAGTGCCTTAGCAACAAACAAATACAGCTATTCTGGTTTCTTCCTTTATGAAATGTGAAAGAGGGGAGATCGATAGACTTACCGTTGTCTTCCGTTTGTCCCTCGATCTAGATCCTCTTCTCTTTGGGTGTTCACAGCTACTTGCCTCCTCGCTTGCTCAAGAGAACAGCTACTTGATTCCCACGAGATCACAAGAGAACAACTACCTGCGACAAGAGAACAGCTACTTGCGACAAGAGAAGAACACAACACAAAGGTAGATATTCATATTCATAAATGATTCAGGATTAGAAATAAATCAAATACACTAATGCAATCATACAAATAAACCACTATATAGGAGAAAACCAAGATAGCTTTATTGATTGATAACAAGGTTTAGGAAGAGATACAACCCAGAGGGCTCTAATCCAGCATCTCCTTCTCAGCAGAATGGAATTCCTTCTTCATCTCCCTTCAAAGCATTAAGCACCCAATGAATCCAGTCTCAAACCAACAACAATTCTTTGCAATAACAAAATTCCAGCCTCTAGATCTCATGGAGGAGAGATCTACATATAGTTATTTTGGAGAGAGGATGAGTCAGCTTGAGATCTGACTAGTGTCCTCTCCCTCTCTCAGTTCTTGAGTCCACTTGGAGGTTCTTGCTTCCACTTGGAGATTTGGAACCTCTTACTCATCACCAGTCGAATTGCCTGAGGCAAGTGTCATTTTGGAAGCTTCCTCAGCATTGATACATTGAGGAATGAGCCTGCCACTTGTCCAAACTCGCTCAGCACAGGTAGCTAGTGTTGGAGTTGACATTCAACGCAGGTAGCCAGTGTAGCAGTTGACATTCAACGCAGATGCTCAGTGGAGCAGTTGACATGATCCTGAATTGACTTGTTTTTGAGCAGTTTCAGGTGGAGAACTTCTGTGAATTGCTGTGGTTGGTTTGCCTTGTTCCTCTAGGGGTAGGAACAACATGTTTAGGGACTTTGGATCCCTTAGATTATGGACATTTCATGCTCCATGCTGCAAGGCACAAAAATGTCTATAACAGTTGCCCCCTAAAGTATGAGGTTGTTTATCGGGTGAAATGCTTTATCCAGGAGGGTCCGAAGTTCATCCATTTGCTGGGAGGAGACCTGTAATAAGATACAATACAATACATTATGATTCATACTACTTTCATGATCTAGCTGAGGCGGGCATTCCCATGCTCAGCTTTATAAATTCATTTTTTGTACATAGAACAGACGATCGTCTAATGGTAGACTGATAATTTTGGTGAAATTATCATCCTTTGAGTAGGATGATCATCTGCTGCAATGATGTACATGTCAAATGTCTTTATTTTTCCTGAATATATATCGCAGCCTGGATGGATGAAACTAGATCTGGGGTCTTCAAACTCGTTCGATCTTCACTCTAAGTACAAGTCGATCCATGTGAGAATTGCACTGAAGTCGAACATGGAAAGACATCGCTTGATTACCGGTCAATGATGTAAACCGTTAACAAGCGCGAGAGGAATCACCGATAATGATAATGACCCTCAAGGTACTGCAGTACAATTCATGTGGTGTGAATAAAGGACTTGGCGTCGAACACCACGCAAAATCTTCTGGTCGAAGGTCATTAATGTATACCTGTCGCCGGAAGTGAGAAACTTGCCATTGAGGCATGCAAGCTTCAAAGTACTGAAGGGGTTGTTCCTAGATCAACTTCTTGGATAATGAGCTGATGTCGACAAGAAGCAATCCGTCAAAGGAGGGCCTTAATGAATCCCACATCAGTGACACGGAACGGAGCTAATGATTTTAATGGAGGTGAAAACGATCTGTGACATATGATTCAGGGTGGCGGTCATGAATGGATGAAGGATAATGTATGTTAGTGGATGGGACCCGGTTGACTCTTTCTGAACGACTTCTCTTGAACATATGGTGACACTGATGCAATGGATCGGTAGCATTACCCCAAGTATGGATGGTATGGTGAGACCATGGTGATGTGACCGGTGAATGAAACAACCCAACCCGATTGCGGTACGGAGGAAAAGTGTCATGTTCAAGAGCGACCTGCTACCATCAAAGTTTTCTTGATTTTCTCCCAATTTTTCCCCATTCATTGCTGACCAGTACCTCTTTATTTTTGTCAAGCTTGAGGAGGATAACATATGCTTGTTCTATAACCTGCCCTTCGGGCAAACCCATCGCTATGTTTTAACGAGCCTAGCGATAGTGAAACTCGTTCTCGTCTAAAGACAAGTTTGTCGCTATTTAGTGATTTTAACGAGTCTAACGACAAGGATAACTCGGTCCTTTTCATTTTTAGAGAGTCTAAAAAGGTACATAAAGTTAACTCCAAAAGTCCTTTTTCGTCATCTAATCCCTTAAGTCCGAAAAAGTATAAAAAAATACAAAATAGATGAGTTTTTGATAGTTTTAACGAGCCGAACAAAACAAGTGCTCGATCTTTTTGTGCAATAATCCCTCAAGTCCAAAAAGATTAAAATCTAGAGGAGGGATAGCACTTCCGGTCGCTTTAACGAGCTGGAAGGCCAAAACTCGACAATCTTTTCATATTTTACGAGTCAGTTGAAAAGAGCTTAAAGAAGACTCTTCTTTTGAGGAACGAGTGATGAACAGGGTTAGCAGCTGATTCCAGGTACAGGTTGGAATTTTCCAATCATGGCAGTGTCACAAGGATGGCTAGGTGAAATCACTCTTCGCAGCTGTTCCTCAAAATGGGTAAACAATCATATGGAGTTGAACGATCGGCCAAATGAAAAGTGGAGGTGACGGTGCAAACACGTCCAAGGCTTTAATGGCTGATAAAGTCATATACACAATGGTTATTTACCGGGATAGGTTCATTTTTTAACGAGCTTGAATGTGCCAAAACACTGTTCGGACTTATGTTTATTTTTTAACGAGCATGAACTATGTGCTAAAACTACTCGGATCTTGCATTTATTTTTTAACGAGCATGAACTTTATGCTAATACTGCTCGTTGATAAGTTTGCATGCCCCCAGCATAATAACACAAATCGAGGTGCATGCATATTGGTTACTATTTTAAGCATAGTAATGCTTAAGGTATAACCCATTGCGAGGTTGCGCCAGTGGAATTCCATCATAATCCATTAACTCGTAGGCTCCTTTTGCTAATACTCGTTTAACAATATAAGGGCCCATCCATAAAGAATTAAATTTACCTGCTCCCAATTTGTCAGATTCTTCGTTGTAAAGCAAGACCAAGTCACCTTCTGAGAAGACACGGGGTTTGACATTTTTGTCGAACTGCGCCTTGACTCATTTCTTATGGGCTTCGTTAGCCAAAGCGGCGTCACGACGGGTTTCATCCAATTGGATTAATTCCAAGAAACGTGCCTCTTCTTCTGAAGTTCTGGGGAGGAGATCAATTGCGAGTTTAAGAGACGAAATTTCACACTGGACTGGTAAGACTGCCTCCAGACCATACACCAGTTGGAAAGGTGTGAACCCAGTCGCATTCTTTACCGATGTTCGGTAAGCCCACAAGGCTGAGTACAGGATTAGGCGCCACCTTCTTTTGTGAACCCCGATCATCCTTTGCAACATACGCTTCAGGACCTTGTTGATTGCTTCAACTTGTCCGTTGGCTTGCAGATAATACGGGGTAGAGCTGTCGTGAGATAGCCCTAGCTTGGCAGCTAATTCAACCATCATGTGATTGCGAAAATACGATCCATGATCTGTAACTATAGCTTGTCGTATGCCGAACCTGGCGACTACATGATTAAAAAAGAAAAGGGCAGCTGTTTCACCAGTGTTATCCAATGTAGGCATCGCCTCGGCCCATTTGGTAAAATAGTCAACGGCGACTATAATATACCCATGCCCCCCGGTCGAGGTGGGGTTACATTGCATGAAATCGATGCCCCATTTGGCGAAAGGCCCAACAGCAACTATTGGCTGTAAAGGTGCGGGTGGTCTTCTAGTTTTGCTATCAAAAATTTGACAAGCATGGCAACTTCTGACTGCGATTATGCAATATTTGAACATGGTTGGCCAGAAGTATCCTGCTCGTAAGATTTTTTGTGCTGTTGCATATCCAGATTGATGCCCCCCACACGCGCCTGAATGACACTCATTCAGGGCTTTTTCGGCCTCCTCATGGGTAAGGCACCTCCTCAGAACTGTATCGATACCACGACGGTAAAGTGTATCACCGACGATCATGTAGTCTCTAGCTTGGTATCGTATATGTTTCTGTTCAGAGTGAGAGGTGTTAGGCCTGAACTTTTGGGTTTGGAGATAAATTATGATATCTCCATACCACTCATTGCTTGTAGATATCAGAAACAAATTCTCATCCACGATTGATTCTTCGGATGTTTCATCGTTGGACGACGATGGGAGGTCACACAATAATTCCGCGAAAACTAGAGCTTTCTTTGATTTGGATTTTACAAATTCCAGATCAAACTCTTGAGGGATTGCTATCCATTTTGAATATTTTCCCCCCAGCAACTGTCGCGATAGTATATAAGTCATGGGGTCGCAATCTGATAAAATGGTAGTTTTCCGAAAGAGGACATAATGTCGAAATCTTTGAATCGCTTGAACAGCTGCAAGCGCTAGTTTTTCCACATAAGAATATATACTTTCTGTATCATTCAAGTTTTTACTTAGATAATATATAGGATGTTCAATTCCATCGACTTCTTGAACTAAAACCATCGCAATGGTCGTATCCGCTGCAGCCAGATACAGGTTAAAATCTCTTTGATAGTCTGGGGCATACATTAATGATGCTTTTACTAGAGAATCTTTCAGAGCATCAAAGGAAGCTTGCGCCACCTGATCCCAGACAAAAGGTACATCCTTTTTCAAAAGACGAGTGTAACCTTTAGCAAGTTCTACGTAATTTGGAATGAACCTCCTCAGAAAGTTTGCTTTCCCTTGGAGTTTCTGAATCTGAAGCAAATTTGAAGGTGGAGGCAAATTAATGATTGCCTGAACCTTGCAAGGGTCGAGACGAATCCCATCCTTAGAGACTACAAAGCCAAGTAAACGACTAGAACCGACGCAAAACACACATTTGTGCGGATTGACTCTTATCTTGTAGTGTCGGCAACGTAGAAATATCGCTCTTAAATGTTGCCGATGATCAATCCGCTTTCGCGAATGAGCCGGAAGGTCGTCGAGATATGGTTGAACGATGTTCTTGATGTCATGGAAGGCATAATTCATTGCCCTCTGAAATGTCGCCCCTGCGTTCTTTAAACCAAAGGGTAATTTTTGATAAGCGAATGTGCCCCACGGACAAATAAATGCAGTCTTTGACTGGTCCTGTGGGCGGATATTTATTTGATTATACCCGGAAAATCCATCCATAAATGAAAATATTTCACATCCGGCGCATTCATCAATTATCTGGTCGATGAAGGGTGTAGGGTAGTTGTCCTTTGGACAAGCTTGGTTTACATCCCTATAGTCGACACACACTCTAATCGTCCCTTGTTTCTTCATAACAGGGACGATATTCGATACCCAATCGGTGAGAGGAACCGGTAGATGAAACCAACATGGAGAAGCTTTTCAACTTCCGCCTTAATGGCAGCGGCTTTCTTGGGGTGCACCTGCCGAAGCCGTTGTCTTACTGGTTTGACATTAGGATACATCTTGATTTCATGTTCAACAATACTCGAGTCAATGCCTGGCATTTCATCGTATGACCAAGCAAAGACATCTCTGAACTTGCAAAAAAGAGCGTTATATATTTCTAGTTCTGAAGGGGAACAACCTTTGCCGACATAAATATTCTCTACAACATTTGGTTTAGTCGAGATATTTATGGCTATAGTCTCTTCAATATTGGATAAGTTTTGCTCCGAATCCACCGTATTTACAGTATTTGATAGGAATTCAAAGACTGAAGGGTGATAGAGGTCATGTTGAGTATCTTCTTCATATTCTGGAAGAAGGGAACGATGGTGGTGCTCATTCCATGGTGTCCCCTCAATCAACATTGATTGTAAGATTCCTTCGTCATTCCCATGTACTTTCGACCAAGGATCCAATGGGGTACCATATTCTTTAGACCTATCTACCCAAACGCTTGACGAGCGTTGATTTGGGTTCGCCTCCCATGCCCGAAACATTGATTGCTACAATATTTCTATTGGGCTTGGGGGCAAAACCATGGCATGATCCATGTCGATATTTTCTTCTGCGACCTTCGTGGAAGATATCATGTTGCAGGTAGCTACCAACGGTATATTTCCTATGTAGATAGGAGGTGGAAGCGCGAAAGTTCCCATCAATGTGGGGTCTTTCAGTAGGCCTACTCCGATATCTTGAAGCGAATGGTTGCTTCCATGGATCATGGGAATGCTTCCTGTAACTTGTGAACCATTAGGGAGGAAGTTCTGTTGGTCGACGACCGTAATCCCCCCTTGAAAAGGGAAGGCGATCTTCCTAAAATAAGTCGACACTACAGCTGCCATGGCATATATCCATGGTCTTCCCAGTAGGATGTTATAGTCAAGATTTCCATCGATGACTTCAACATCAATTTCCACTGTTTTTCCTCCTAGTTCAACCTTCAAGTTATTTAGGGTACCGTACGGGGTGTACGTCCTTCCGTCGAATGCTTTTAGTGTCATCGAAGATCGCAACAAGGTTGGAGATCCGAGAGTTTTCCAGCAACTCATCGACATGATACATGTAGTTGCCCCCTCGTCAATAATTGTTCTGTGAACAGTTTTGTTGAGGGCTTTCACTTGAATAAGGAAAGCTAGTTGAGCTGGTAACTGAGGATCATATCCTTTGTGGTCAAAGGATACAAGATTGGAATCCTTAGGATCAACCCCACCAATAGCCGATAACAAAGCCTGCCTTTGGGATGGGCAATTTTGTAGTACCTCAAGAGTCGACATAGCGGATGGCGATTGGGCCAAATCTTCCACTATGTAATAATGCTGCGCCGCCCTGGCGCGAGGATTAAATGTCGACTTGTGTACTACTCCCTTCAGCGGTTTTATTGTTAATTCAGGAATGATGGGTGGTACAACTTCTGTCGAAGTTGTTGTCGAACTACTCGGTTGATCTTTACCTTTGTCGTTCGACAGCGGTGGATTCCCGTAATCTTTGTTCCTTGTCGAAATCAAAGCATCATTTTGTTGCTTGGAGATCGATAACATTAGCACTTGCGACGGGGAAGCATTTCCATTATCAACCATATTTTGACCTGGATTTGGAAACGGATCAGTCAACACAGCTGAGGTTTTAGAACTCTTAAAGAATTTCTTAAGCTCAGCTCTTAACGGACAATTTGTTGTCCGATGATCCTCCTCATCGCATATCTGACAAGGATATTTCCTATTTCTAGAAGGGTTTGAAGAAGTTTTCTCAGGGGATGACTCACCCTGTTTCTTCTTCTTCCCTTTGTTTTGCTTCTTCTTGCATCCTGGTTGATTGGGTTCTTTGCCTTTATCTGCTGATACGACATTTACTTCCGAAGCAAGAATTTCTTCTTTTGCATTCTGATCTGAAGTCTTACGGGCTTTCTTAGACGAAGCCTTTGTCGACTTTGCGTTTGCAGTGCCAATCACACCATCGCCGGCATGAGAGTCACTATTTGATTTGGGAGGAGGAGGAATTGAAAATTCCGGTCTAGGGGCGTCAGGTATTTTGTCGTAGAGCGTGCCAGACTGAGTATATACTAAGTCTAGATACTGTGCACGAGCAATAACTTGCTCCTCCGTTACGACTCCCCCCTTTGCCACATCTTCCGTTATCACAGGAAGTAACGACTTTATAAACCATTCAGCTAATAGCTGATCGGGAACGTATGTCTTCACCATCCTGCGACGACGATGCCACTCATGTATATGATCGGATATATGAGTAGTCGTTGTCTGCTTGAAGTTGGTTAAGATTTCTGTTCCAGTTTCATACCTTATTGGTAATTGAAAATGGGTTAAGAAAGTCGTGGCTAGGGAACTGAAATTGTCGAAAGAGGCTCTAGGTAATTCAATATACCATTTAGCCGCTGGACCTGTCAATGTCCTCTGAAAAAGGCGAAGCCTTATCGAATCATCGTTCAGGGTGTTCGACGAACACCACAGATGAAAAGTCATCACGTGATTCGACGGGTCTTCGCCTGGATTTCCATTGAATTTAGGAATGTCCGATGGAAGTTTGTGAGGAATCGCTGGCCACCAAGGGGTGTAAGCAATTGGATCGTTCGTTAATCGGTGTAAATCCGGTAATTCTAAAGTTGCCACGAATGGTAACTGTTGATTCAGGTTAGGTGAGGCGTACCCAGGATACGATGGAATCGCCTGAGCAGTAGGCCTTTGCATACCAGCATAATGTAATTGATGTTGGTATGACTGATACGGTTGGTGGACTTGACCACTGTAAAGTGGTTGGTTTTTACCGTTTTGAATATACGGTTGTCCACTGTTCGCAAAGATCTGCTGCTCAGAACCTTGGTACACTTGCTGGAATTGTGGTTGTTGGTATTGCACTAGCCACGGTTGTGAGGCCATGTTCTGCTGCGCTATACTAACCGTAGGACCAAGATGTGGGGTAATTGTACCCGTTTGGACCTGTGTCACCCCACCAGTTGGTGATTGTGGTTGTGTCACAGGGTCAAGGGGTTGTTGCATTACAACCTGAGAAATCTGAGGTTGACACACAACAGGCATCGTTTGAACTTGCGACACTGTTACAATAGCTGGCGTTGTCGGGATGTTCGACACAGGTACACACTGTTGCATAGAATACACAACTCTTGGTTGTTGGCGTAGCATAGGTACCCAACCACTTGTCATAACTCCAGTATAACCTGAATACTGTTGAGAATTGCCGTATGGATATCCTCCTGGAGGGGGTAATGAAAGGGCATACTGCCCCCCATACGGTAGAAATCCGGAACTCAAAGGGATTATTTGCCCTTGGGGACTGGATGGCCCAAATTGACCTCCATAGGGATCAATCTGTCGATTTTCAACATAAGAATTACCGGATATTATTCCGGAGGAACAAACTGGAACAGACCACACTGTCGAAATAGTCCCTGGGTGGACTCCTTCTAGCGTTTGCGAGCTAGTTGGGACAAATGGTACACCGGAAAACATTGTCGGAGTGACGGCAGGTAGTTCTGCTGTCGCCGTGTCGTTCGACACAGTCCTAGATGTTGACGGTTGCTCAGACATTTTAATTCTATCCAATAAATTGCCTACCGATTCTACAGGAACTTCCACTGGCGATGGACTAACTTCTGATGTAGAAGGAAAAAGAGTGACCCCTACTCCAAAATGGGTTGGAGTACTTGCTTGCGGATCCTCTACAATTTCCTCTATCGCAATCAAACCAGGTGGAAGAGGAAGACCGTCAGGTCCGTAAAATATTTCTGGTGCCAAAGAAGGGGTTGTTTCGACAGCGACAGTTGTTTGAGGAACAATACTCTCTGGACCGGTTACAGATGGAACCGGTTCAGTAACGCAAGTACTTGTTCTCAGACTAAGATCAATGTTACTGTCCCTCTGTGGCTGTTGAACTTCTTCAATAGAGGCAGGGTTTCTAGAAATGTTTGGAGTAACCAGAATCTCAGCTGTTGTCGGAACACTTGTTCTAACTTTGATAGGAGATTTCGAACCGGTTAAACGAGTTCGCTTTGTCCGTACTATTTTCGATTCCGGAGACAAAGACGGTTGACTCGCAAGCCTCCGCGAACGACGGGGTTTCAATTGACTTTCTTCCACGATTGCGGATTACTCAATCAGCTAAAATACAAAAGGGGAAAGTGTGTTTCCGAACTGAATGAATTTTATTAGACGCTTTAGACACAACTTGCTTTTTCACTTTTAAAGAGTCGAGAAAAAGCTAAAGATGACTCTAGTCTCCTTCGATGTTTTAACGAGCCTGAAGTGAAAAATGCTCAGATGGACTTTTTCTGTTATAGAGTCTGAAAAAGGCCAAAAGAAACTACTCTGGAGATCTAGGCAGAGGGTGTGCCAAACTTTTCGCAAAACCGCAGAATACTTTTTAAGGTACGGGCGGTCAATCTTCGTGAATGCTATGTTCACTGCATTGCGATCAGTAGGGCGGCTGACACGGCTTCCTAAGGATAAAAGATATATGCCTATAGGGGTCTCCCAATATATACACGACGGTACGTGGGAGCACAATCCGTACTAGTGCTATCGTCCCTCAGGAGGAATCACCCACCTTCCACGAGATCGACAGTCACTAGGCTTAACGACGCCGGAACACGTCTCTAGCCTAGACCTCTATGTTGTGCGTTATGTTGCAAAGCGTTTTTAAGTTCATTCAGTTTATTTTAAGTTGATATTTTTAGAAGTTTGCCTTTCAGGATCACCATGAGATGTATGGTACAATTCCTAAATGCAGTCTAAGATGATAAGCAAGCTTTATAATCTTTTCAACTTTGAAAATCCTAGCTACTAAGGGAAAATAAAGACTCTATCTTTTCTCAAAGAGCAATCAGCACACTCTAATGCACTCTTCCTAAATCAAACATGCAAAGTTATCAAAATGCAAATGCACAATGCAGGTGTTTGTTTTCCGCTTTCTTAGTATTAATGCCTACAAAGAAAGCTTTTTGTACAACTTTGAATTTGATTTTAAATGACAGATATAAACAAGTTTACTTTTTTCGAAATCAACAAGGGTAGAAGAGATTACAATCACTTTGCGATTTTTGAAATGAATACTTGTTTCAAAACTTAAAAGAGACAAACTCAAACCAATAAGCAAAAGCAAATGTATAATCAACTGTAAACAGCCAATGAACTCTCTCCTAAGATCACAATCAATCAGATCTGAATCAAGGGCTACAGGATGATTATTTTACTCATGCAAAGGAAAACTGTAAATGACGCCACAAACACATAAAAACACTTACAGTCTTTTTGTACAAAAGGAGGCGGAATTCAAGCAAAGAAAAGGGGTTATCAGACTGGTACCTATGCTGGTTAAAGGCTGCAAAAACAGAGATCAAAACAGGGCAACAGACAGCAGAGAACCCCAGCTGCACAAGGCCAAACTGGTTCAGCGCAAGATCAACACTGTGAGTTTGACATTCAACGCAGGTAGCCTTCATGGGACCTGCGTTGAAATGCAGACTGCCTTCACAGCAGTTGCACTGAAGGAGAAACTCTCGTTTCTCTTGGGTTCCGGGTCATAAAATGCTCAAAAATCAACAGTTTCAGGCCAAATCAGAAACACAAGCAAGGTATAATCAAAGGGATGCTTTGAGAGGGTACTAAAGACTATCACAAAGGATCATCAAGTCATTCGTGAGTCCATTATTCAGATCATAGACAAAATCCAGTGAAGGATCAAGGCAGCAACAGTCTACTTTGCAGAAGCAGTTCGATTTTTGTTGTTGAGTCTATGAAACAAACAATGATGTAAACACAAATAAAATGACTAAAACAGATCTCCCCAGTGGAGTCGCCAATTTATTGTGGGGAAAACTGCCTATGCAGGACGATCCTATCCACCTAAGGTGTGACAGTGCCTTAGCAACAAATAGATACAACTATTCTGGTTTCTTCCTTTATGAAATGTGAAAGAGGGGAGATCGATAGACTTACCATTGTCTTTCGTTTGTCCCTCGATCTAGATCCTCTTCTCTTTGGGTGTTCACAACTACTTGCCTCCTCGCTTGCTCAAGAGAACAGCTACTTGATTCCCACGAGATCACAAGAGAACAACTACCTGCGACAAGAGAACAGCTACTTGCGACAAGAGAAGAACACAACACAAAGGCAGATATTCATATTCATAAATGATTCAGGATTAGAAATAAATCAAATACATTAATGCAATCATACAAATACACCAGTATATAGGAGAAAACCAAGATAGCTTTATTGATTGATAACAAGGTTTAGGAAGAGATACAACCCAGAGGGCTCTAATCCAGCATCTCCTTCCCAGCAGAATGGAATTCCTTCTTCAGCTCCCTTCAAAGCATTAAGCACCCAATGATTCCAGTCTCAAACCAACATCAATTCTTTGCAATAACAAAATTCTAGCCTCTAGATCTCATGGAGGAGAGATCTATATATAGTTATTTTGGAGAGAGGATGAGTCAGCTTGAGATCTGACTAGTGTCCTCTCCCTCTCTCAATTCTTGAGTCCACTTGGAGGTTCTTGCTTCCACTTGGAGATTTGGAACCTCTTACTCATCACCAGTCGAATTGCCTGAGGCAAGTGTCATTTTGGAAGCTTCCTCAGCATTGACACATTGAGGAATGAGCCTGCCACTTGTCCAAACTCGCTCAGCGCAGGTAGCTAGTGTTGGAGTTGACATTCAACGCAGGTAGCCATTGTAGCAGTTGACATTCAGCGCAGATGCTCAGTGGAGCAGTTGACATGATCCTGAATTGACTTGTTTTTGAGCAGTTTCAGGGGGAGAACTTCTGTGAATTGCTGTGGTTGGTTTGCCTTGTTCCTCTAGGGGTAGGAACAACATGTTTAGGGACTTTGGATCCCTTAGATTATGGACATTTCATGCTACATGCTGCAAGGCACAAAAATGTCTATAACAGGCATACAACAGGCAGCGCTTGTACTTGTGACACTGTCACAATAGCTGGCGTAGTTGGTATATTTGACATAGGTAAACATTGTTGCATTGAATATAGAACTCTTGGTTGTTGAGGCACTATCGGCACCCAACCGCTAGATGGAATTCCAGCATAACCTGAATTTTGTTGTGAACTCCCGTATGGTTGTCCTCCCGAAGGAGACAATGAAAGGGTATAATGCCCCCCATACGGCGATAATCTGGTACTTAAAGGAATAGTTTGCCCTTGGGGACTAGACTGCCCAAATTGACACCTTGAAGGATCAAGTTGCTGAGTTTCAACATAAGAGTTTCTGGATGCTATTTTGGATGAACAAACAGGAACGGACCATACTGTCAAAATAGTCCCTGAGTGGGCCCCTTCTAGCGATTGAGAGCTAGTTGGGACAGATGGTATACAGACGAACATTGTTGGAGTGACAGCAGGAATTTCTGCCGTCGCTATGTCGGACAACACAGTCCTAGATGTCGATGGTTGTTCAAACATTTCTAGTCTATCCAAAAGATTACCTAGCGATTCTACAGGAGCTTCCGTTGGCAGTAGACTAATTTCTAATGAAGAAGGATACAGAGTGATCCCGACTCCAAATTGCGATGGAGTACTAGATGTAGGATCCTCCACAATCTCTTCTATAGCAATCAGACCAAGTGGAAGAGGTAGACCGTCAGGTCCGTAAAATATTTCTGGTGCTGAAGAAGGTATGGAATCTACAGCAATAGATATTTGGGTAATAACACTCTCTGAACTGGTTGTAGATGAATCTGGTTCAGTAACACAAGTGTTTACCTTCAAACTAGGATCAGAGCTACTCTCCTTCGGTGGCTGCTGAACTTCTTCTGTAAAGGCAGGGATACCAGAAATGTTTGGAGTAACCGGAGTCTCCGATGGTGTTGGAACACTTGTTCTAACTTTACCAGGGGATTTGGAACCGGTTAAACGAGTTCTCTTTGTCCGTAATAGTTTCGATTCCGGAGACAAAGACGGTTGACTCGTAAGCCTCCGTGAACGATAGGGTTTCAATTGACTTTCTTCCACGATTGCGGATTACTCGATAAACTAAAATAAAGGGGAAGTATGTTTCCGAATTAGATGAATTTTAGATGCTTTGACAGAACTTGTTTTTTCAATTTTTAAGAGTCGAGAAAAAACAAAAGATGACTCTAGTCGCCTTCGATTTTTAATGAGCCTGAAGTGACAAGTGCTCAGATGGACCTTTTCTGTTAAGGGGTCTGAAAAGGAATGAAAGGGCCTGCTCTGGAAATCTAGACAGAGGGATTACCAAACCAATCGAAAAACTGCAGAATACTTTTTACTGTACGACAGTTAATCTTCCCGAATGCTTTTTTCAGTGCATTGCGATCGATAGGGCGGCAGACACGGCTTCCTATGGATAAAGGATTAAGCCTATTGTGGTCTCCCAAAATATACTCAACGGTACGTGGGAGCACAAGTTCGTACAGGCACTTATCATCTCAAAGTGGAGGAATCACCTGACCAACAGTGAAAACAATAGTTACCAGGCTTTACGACGCCAGAATACGTCTCTAGCCTAGACTTCTAGATGTTGTGCGTTAGGTTCCAAAGCGTTGTTAGATTCATTAAATTTATTTTATAGTTGATCTTGCTTAAGAAATTTGCCTTTCAAGTTCACCGCGTGATGTAGATGTACAATTCCTAAAATGCAATCTAAGATGATAAACAGTCGTTTTATCTTCTTCGTGCAATGAAAATCCTAGCTACTAAGGAAAGAGAGACAGTATTCTTTTAGCAAAGAGCATAGAGCACACACTATATGCACTATCCTAAATCAAACCAATCAAACAGTCTAAATGAAAATCCACATGCAAGTATTTGTTTTCAGCCTTCTTAATATGTGAATGATAAAAAGAAAGCTAATGTGCAAATCTGAATTATTTTTCAAAGCGACAATTACTAACAAGTTTCTTTTCAAAATAAAAATGAAGACAATGACAACACTTTTCGATTTGGAAATGAAAACTTGTTTTGGACAATAGAAAAATTACTAATTCAGATCGAATACAATAGTAATAGGGTAATCGACTATCAAGAACAATCAGATTCTCTTCTATGACTGAAAACTACACTTGCGACACTTTCAAATCAAGGAACGATAGTACAATTACGTTACTTCTTTGTAAAGGAGAACTGAAAATGCCTCAAAAAATACATAAAAACATTTACAGTTCCTTGCACAATGGAGGCAGAACAACAGCAAGGAAAGGGGTTTCAAACAGAGGTGTACTGACTATAGGCAGCAAAACTCTTGAATAGATCTGAAAAGAGTGAACACAGAAACCAAAATTTAGGAACAATGCCTACTCTAATCAGCCCACCTGTAACACAGTGAAACTGAAATGCAACGCACCTACTACACTCGGGAAGTGTGCTGAATTTTAGATTCATAGAATAGACAGTGTGTTGGACCAGGGACGAGACTTTGATTAGGTTCCGGGTCACAGTTTACAGTTCAGTTCAGGGATTTTGGCCGAGCAAGTGATAATCAGTAAATCAATCACAGGGGTAGATCTAAGGAGGTTAATAGAGCCACCACGAGGGCAATTAGAAAGCTTGTAAATCAATTTTTTAATTCATAAACAAAACTCGGAGATTGAATGAAGCATCATTGATCTACTTTGCACTTGCATAGCAAATGCAGTTCGAAGGCTAGCTGGCTTGACTTCAGGCTCCATCTGTAAGTTTATAAAGTAAACAAATGTAGATAAAAAATCAATCTATTTTCTCCCCAGCGGAGTCGCCATTTTGTTACAGGGAAAAGTTTCTATGCAGAACTGCTAATCCCACTAAGGGTGGTAGCTACCTTAGAAACAAAAAAAGTAAAACTACTTTCGTTTTCCTTTATGAAAGATAGATGAGAGAAGAATTAAGGAGACCAACCTCTGTCTGGTGCTTGGTTCCTTGCTCGATTCCTCTCTCTTCTGATAGTCCTTTGCTACTTGCTTTCTTATATACCCAGCTTCACAGAGTACCTGTAGAATCAAATCAGCATAACACTATACGAGAACATGGATCTATTGTCATAAACAATCTAGGATCAGATGTAAATTGACCATACAAATGCATAAAACATAAATCACACAAGAGTATGGAGGAAAACTTGAATAGCTTTATTGATAATCAAGAAAGAGCCAAGAGAGTTACAACCAATTGTTCTGACCCAGCATCATCCTCTCAGCAAGTGAGCCCTTCTTCACCTCATGAAAAGCTTAGATCACCCAACATTATGATGTTGCCTCAAGAAACCAACAACAATTCCTTACAAGATGCAAAATTACAGCCTCTGGATCTCTGGGATGAGGGATCCATATATAGATGTCTGCAAGGGAGATGAGTCAGCTTGTGATTTGATTAGTGTCTTCCCTCTGATAGTTCTTGATTCCACTTGGAGATTTATGATCTCTTACTCATCCCTGGTCGAATTCACAGAGGCAAGTGTCACAGGAGAAGTTTCTGGAAGATTCCATGCTTCTCCACCTCGCGAATTGACACTGCCATTTGTCCCTTCTCGCCCAACGCACCTACTGTGTGTATTTAGGTGGGATGCAACGCACTTTGCCTATGGAGCAGGTGAAATGGTCCAGTTTTGACCAGTTTTGTGTGTTTTTTCATGGAGAACTTCTGGGAGGAGCTGTAATCAGTTGACCTTTTTCTTTTAGGGGTTGGAACAACACCTTTAGGGACTTAGGAGCCCTTAGTTTCTGGACATTTATGCTTGGGGTTGTAGTGCCCAAAAATGTCTAGAATAGCTATCTAAACTAGCCTTGATGTGGCCCTTGTGAACCCCCTAGTACCTACCAACTGATTGTAGAATGATGCAGTAATGAATTCCAACACAGAGCAAAGAGCGAAAATGATGTGGTTGCATTCTGATTTTTTCCTTGTAGATGAGTCTGAGTCTCCTAACAGCTACCAGCTCATTTTGGTCTGGTCCCAAAGCTCTGGGTAATGGAGAGTAATTTGAGGTAGAGGATTTCTTAGAGGAATAGAGGCCCAGTTATCTCCAGAATTATGGAATGTTACCGTTCGATTCAATATCATTTACTAACAGTGATCTCCTGCTCTGGAGAGAGCCTAGATTGGCTTCCAAGTATGCGTGTGAGTTTAACTTCCTCAGAATATGAAAGAAGGAGATTTTGTGAAACTTGGGTAATACTAGCCTGATTTATTTTAGTGTGGAGGCTAATTGTACCTGAGATGGGTTCTTTTGAGAGTTGATAGCCTAGATAATTAGTCTAGAGTCTCCAAAGACTGAGATGGATAGGAGATTCCTCTTGATAGATAGATTTAGAACCTGCCGCAGAGCAAGAGCCTTGGCTCTATTGTTTGTTTCATGGCCGAGACCCCATGCAAAATGTAGCTTAGTTGAGCCTCCATGACTCATGCGCTCTAGCAGTTATGCTTAGGGGGCATCAAGCACAGTTTTCTCTCTGTTTCAAGCTTGCGTAAAAATGAAACTACTTTGAAGCATAGTTTTTCTCTGTTTCAAGCTTTTGTAAAAATGAAACCTATTTCGAGTCAATTTCAGTTATTTTCAAGACTCGTTAAACTCATGAAAATACCGAGATTATTTTGCTATCTTTCATTCTCGTAAAACAAATGAAAATGCCGAGTTCTTTCCGTCTTTTCCTACTCGTAAATTAAATTGAAATTCGGCCATATGAGTACATTTTTATCATTTTTTTGAACTCATTAAAACTTACGAAAAACTAAAAACCATGAGTACATTTTTGTCATTTTTTCGAACTCGTTAAAACTTAGGAAAAAATGAATCCTTGGAGTTCTCTTTTAAACCCTTTTCAGACTCTCAAAATATGAAAATATTGCCGAGTTTTTATTTTTAAACTCGTTAAAACGGAACTAAAAAGACGGTCCACTTACAGCTCTTTTCCGACTGTAAAAACATGAAAAGATTGCTGGATTTTTGTCGTTTCAAATTCGATATTGGAAATAAAACGACGTGTCCTTCATCGCTTTCTACATTTCAGATCAGAGACACTAATCATGAAAGTACTCCTTGGTCGTAAAGATCAAGCGGTTCTCTCAAGTATTATTTTATACTTTTTCGGGCTTGGGAGACACAAATTTACGAAAAAGGTCAACCCTGGAGTCTTCTTAAGTTTTTCAGACTCTCTAAAATTGAAAATCGCCGAGTTTCTCCTATACTGGACTTGTTAAAATTTCATAGTAAAGGACTTGTTCGATTACAAACAAGAATGGACCACTCCTTCTTAGGGTTCGAATCTAAACTAAGTTGGACTCATCCGAAGGATGAGCTTATAATCAAGCAAATGTTATCCTCCTCAAGCTTGTAAAAAATAAGATAGGTACTTGCCAGAAATGGTGGGGGAAAAGAGAGGAAAATGAGCCTAGTTGTTATACTTTGTCTCGGAAAAACCTTATCACCACTCTTGAACACGACACTTTTCATTCACCTGGGTTGGGAAATCCTTTGCCTAATAGTTGATCAAACCACATTGAAAGTCTTCAGCCGATTTCTGGTATTAACTTTGGGGACAATTGTCACACATACCATCTATAGTGTCGTTATGTGTTCA